>JAJIBD010026919.1:0-130349 GCA_021461705.1 Cryptotis parvus
TGCAGTCCCTATAAGGATACCCATGACATTCTTCAAAGAAATTGACCAAACACTCCTGAAATTTGTATGGAACAATAAACCCCCAAGGATAGCTAAAACAATCCTCAGGAAAAAGAAGATGGGAGGCATCACCTTTCCCAACTTCAAAATGTACTACAAGGCAGTAGTAATTAAAACAGCATGGTATTGGAATAAAAACAGACCTGTAGACCTATGGAATAGAATTGAGTATCCTGACACCCAACCTCAAACACATGATCATTTAATCATTGATAAAGGTGCAAAGAGTCCAAAATGGAGTAAGGAAAGCCTCTTCAACAAGTGGTGTTGGGAAAACTGGGCAGCGACATGTAAAAAAATGAATTTGAACCTGTGTCTAACACCATGCACAAAAAATCAGATCAAAATGCATTAAAGATATCAATATCAGACTTGAATCCATAAAAGTACATTGAAGAAAATATAGGAAAAACCCTCCACGACATTAAAGCTAAAGGCATAACAAACAAAGCAACTAGAAGAAAAGATAAACATATGGGAGTACATGAAACTAAAAAGCTTCTGCACCTCAAAAGAAACAGTGACTAAGATACTGAGGCAGTCAACAGAATGAGAAAGAATATTCACCCAATACCCATCTGATAAGGGGTTAATATCCAGGATATAACAGGCACTGGTAGAACTTTACAAGAAGAAAACAAACAACCCCATCAAAAAATGGGGAGAAGAAATGAACAGAAACTTCAACAAGGAAAAAATTTAAATGGCCAAAAAAACATATGAAAAAATGCTTATCATCACTAATCATCAGAGAGATGCAAATCAAAACAACAATGAGATATCTTTTTACACCACAGAGCCTGGCACATATTCAAAAGAGCAAGAACAACGAGTGCTGGCATGGATGTGGGAAAAGGGAGACACTCATCCATTGTTGGTGGGAATGATGGCTGGTACAGCCTTTCTGGAAAACAATATGGACATTCCTCCAAAGACTAGAAATTGAACGCCCATTTGACCCAGCCATACCACTCCTGGGAATCTACTCTGGGAAGCCAAAAATACGCAGCGGAAACACCATCCCTACTTTTATGTTCATAGCAGCATTATTTACAATAGCTAGAATCTGGAAACAACCATAGTGCCCTAGAATCGATGACTGGATAAAGAAGTTTTGGTACATCTACATAATGGAATACTATGCAGCTTTTAGGTAAAACGAAGTTATAAAATTTGCCTATAAATGGATAGACATGGAGAAGATTATGTTGAGTAAAATTAGCTAGAAGGAGAGAGACAGATACAGAATGACTCCATTTATTTGCATAACATAAATATATATGTACATATTATGATACCAATATCCAAGGTCAAGTGAAACATGTATCAGGAGGTCTTGTCAAAGGTGGAAATTATCACAAACGTGTGGGAGTCAGAGGCTAGGTAATACAGAAAATGGAACAGTGTGCTAACAATTGTCGAGGGTACTAATACCAACCTAGAACTGAGCGTTAAATACAGGCAAAAGATACACCTGACAACCCTTTAATGTATGTTCTGTAGTCTGGAAGGGAAGGAAAAGAGAAAGAGAGAGAAAGGGAAAGAAGAACCTGCCATGGAGGCGGGCTGGGGGAGAGGGGGGGAACCCGGTTGTTGGTGGTGGGAGATGGGCACTGGTGGAGGGATGGGTGCTAGAACACTGTATGACCAAAACATGAACTTTTTAATTGTATATCTTTGTAATTGTATATCTCACAGTGGTATAGAAAAATACTTTAAAAAATTTGGTAATCAATAAATTTGGTTTTCGTATTTTTGAAGGTTAAGAAATCAAAAATGTAAACGAAGTTTTATATAGGGTAGAGATCATGTTATTTTCATGATGAGTATCATGTTATTTTCATCATGAGTGATATTTATTAAACACATCCCTATGTTTCCTTAACCAGAGTTATAATAATCTAATTGTATTTTATTATAAACTTTCATGTTATGATAGCATGTTTGTGTGGAGTTCCTTGTATAATAGTAATTCATTTTCTATGATTTTTAGGGATCTAGATCTCACGTCTAAATTTTAGTTTTCATTTTTAGGTGAAAGAGGAATACATATGGATTCTCCTTGGATTCTCCCTACCCCCACACTGTATTCATAAGGCACACAAGAAATGGGCAGCGGGAAATATTTGGACTTTGCAACAGAATAGAAGTGAGTCAGAGTGACTAAGTATCCCAGAAAGGCAGAGATGTGTCTTTCGGAAAAAAAAAAAAGCAGCGTTCTTACAAATGAGTCTGTTCACACATTGCTCCTCCTCCAGACTCTTGGGTTTTTTAAGTGTATGCAGAGATTGAGTAGATCATGGCTCTGACTCTACTCCTAGAGCCAGGGCGGTTACGTCAAAAAGTGGGCGTCTCCATTTGCAGCCTCACCCCCACTCCTACTGCCGCCATCTTGAGGCTCATGCCAGGGAGAAAGATGGCAGCCAAGATCTACAGTAGCTGAATTGACCATTAGCCTTCTCAGAAGTCTGACATTTCAGAGTAAACTTATAAAAGTCATTTAGTTAGCATTTTCAAGCTAGAACACAGAATACAACTTGAAATTGAAATGGGCTCCTTTTGAAAGTTGGCTTGTATTTGCCACAAACACATGTGCAGACAGTTGCATGGGAAAAAATGTGTTTATAAGCTCTATGGGAGAAATTATGGCATGAAATAGGTAACATATTGTACTCAGAATGGTAAGATTTTGAATGTGATCACAGTTCTGTAACTTTCTATAAGGAATCTTCAGCCACATAATTATGCTCTTGGAGCCCTATGGCCCTTGTCTGCAAAATGAAGAAAAGAAAATGTACCTTATAAAACTATTGTGATGGTCAAATGTCATACTAGAGGAAGAAGTGTTTCAGAAACTCTTAAGCGTACAGGGTATAGAAACCACCCCAGGAACTACAATGTTCCAGGTTCCTTGTGTTAGGATGAAATTGTGCCCTTCATGTTTATGGCATACACGTATTGTATTATACATTTCGGTGTTGCCTAGGATAGACTATTTTACTATTGCTGTCTTGGGATAACTTTTAGTAATAATCCTCTCGTGCTGAAAAGTATTTTTTTGCTCAGGTGATAAATCACATAGCCACTTTATATTTACTTCTGCCACAATAGCTTTGTAAGGTCAAGCAGTTCTTTTTCTTTTCATCCGTGAGGCACCAGAAATGTAGGTGTCTGAGCTTACATGTGTCATCTCCCAGTTGGTTATGCAGCATTACAGGGAATCAAGCCTGCACATTCCAACTATAGAGCACAAGCTGAGGGTGTTGTAGCTCCTGTCTCTTCACGGGCTTAGCATATTCCTGCTCGGATTTGTGTTACAACTATGGGTATAAATTACAGCAAATTCTGGAAAGCACAGGAGATGGTATCTACTGACAGTGGCAAGTTAAGGGCAGAGTCAAGGCTAATGACTGAGTTTCTGAGCAAAACCCTCCCCAGTCCCTCTCTGACCTTTCCCTGTGGGCCTTTGCATCAGCCCATAAAGCAGAGCAAAAACATATGGATTACCTTTAAACAAATTACCTTAGAAATGTGACATTAACAACCATCCCTTTCCCTGTTCATTTTATTTGGGTTTCAGTCAAATCATCTTAAAAAAAAATCAACAACTCCTTCAAATCTGCCTTTTCTTTGGCATTCTGATGTTTTTAATTGTGTCCAGACTGTAAATTGAATTTAGTGAAACCTTAAACGCACACACACACACACACACACACACACACACTACATTAACCCCATCTAAACCTTTATTCTTTTTTTTCATTTTATTTTATTTTATTTTTTAAGTATTTTATTATACCACCGTGAGATATACAAATAAAAAGATATACAATTAAAAAGTTCATATTTGGGTTTTGGTCATACAGTGTTCCAGCACCCGCCGCTCCACCAGTGCCCATCTCCCACCACCAACGTCCCCGGTTCCTCCCCCTTCCCCAGCCCCCTCCATGGCAGGTTCTTTATTTCTTTCCCTCTCTCTCTCTTTCTCTTTTCCTTCCCTTCCAGACTATGGATTACAGAACATACATTAAGAGTAAACCTTTATTCTTACAAAATGAATTCACTATCACCCAGAAAACATTGTAAAAAAAGTTATTATCCTGGTGATTAGAAAGATTCTCTAACTTAAGTTTACAGAATTATGTGACCTTTAGTTAATAAGATAAACAAAAATATTAAAATCTGATCTAGAAAGTAAACATTACTCATAATGTAAAATTTGCTTTAAGCAAACAAAGCAACCTTCTTTGGTAACTTTCTTTAACTTAAACTTTGTCTTTCAAGACAAATAAGCCAATTTTTTGAGAGGTGGTCTGGTCTTTAGTTTATTTGCAATCTGAATAAAGATTAAAGCAGAGTTATCTCACAACTTCAATTACGATGATATAATTATGTATTAAATTCATTTTTCAGGGTTATATAAATTATCATCTCCTTATACTGATTAAAAGATGGGGCAAATTGAAATTTTATTTTAAAATAATGTATCCAAAATTATGCCTACTAGCCCATATCTTCTCCATCAAAATGTTATTGAATGATTTTGGATCTTTGAGTTTCATCTAAAATATTACCCAGGGTGATGAATGCAAGATCTTAAGGCCTTAGAAGACAGATTGTGAGAAATTCACATACTGAAGTACCAAATAAGAAGAGCAAATACAATTTTTTTAATTGGGAAAATATAAGTTTAAGAAATCAAGCTCATCCTGCAGATACTGTCGGATCACAAGCAAGTCAGGACTAGAGAGAGTGAGGTATATGCCTTGCATGCAGCCGACCGTGGTTGACCTCCAGTACCACCTGGTTTCCCCAGCACTGCCAGCTGCAGACCGGAGACTCCTGAGCACTGCTGGATGTGGCCCTGGAGGCCCGAGCACTGCCAAGGTAGCCCAGGTGAACACAGCCTGGAGGCCTCCCAGTGAACAGCTGGCCTAGTTGGCCACTATCTCTGCAGCAGCCCCCAGGCCACCTGAGCACTGCTTGGGAGCACCAAGGAAACCCTCCAAACTAAAAGTGCATGTCAGGAACATTTTTTGAAGAGCACATCTATGAATCTTGATGGAGAGGAGCTGTCTGTGCTCTTGGAACATGCAGACACAGAGGTGAGTCCACCAGGGCCCCTGAGATTAACCAGGTGTGTGTTCAGACGGGAGAGCTCCCTTCCAGAGAGTCATTGCAGAAGAACCTACAAGGGCCAAGCGGGCTTCTAGTGCAGGAGGGAGCACAGCACATTCTGAGAGCACGGAACAGGGAGAAAAGCCAGTAGGGAGAAGCTTTCCAGAATGCCGTGGGGACATTCAAAACAAATGACGGGGGTTGTGATAGCATGGGTGGAGCCGGCGCAGAGGAGACTGAGGGGCTCTGGTGCAGCGGCAGATACACGCTGTATGACGTCACGTAGAGGTGGAATCTACAGAAGCAAGTCAACCACAATGAAAATTACAGAGACAGAAAACAGATTGGTGGTTACCATAAGCAAGAGAGAGTTGGTTACGTGTGGGGGTGAGAAATGGGAGAAGGAGATTGAGGTATAGATATCTGGTAATAAGAGGAATAAATCAAGGTGACTGCCATCACAGTGGTGACTGGCTACAGCCTGGTGAGCTTCTGAAGGTTTGTAAAGTAGCTGGGTTGAGTTCTCAGGTGCTTTACATTTGGGGAAATGCTTCAATATGTGCATCTTTATGTATTTTACACTTCCATAATGTTCGGGTGCCAGATGTGAGTTTTCAGCTGTGCGACTAACTGGCAGCATCAGGTACAGAACCAGTCCTGAGGCTGTGAGCTCCTTTGAAGACTTTCTTCAAATTCTTTCCAAGCACTGCCCTTGGGCAAGCTCAGTCAACTCTTCTCTCTGCTCCTCTCTCTATCCTGCCAGGCTCTCTGCTCCTCCAACTACTCTCGCCAGCCAGGATGAGAACCCAGTCTCAACTGACTCCTCAATTGTTTTTTCCAGTTCTTATATATCCACATAATTTGGATATTGGTCATCCCTTTAAGAAGTAACAGCCATCCCTTTAAGGGATATCTTAAATCTCTTAAAGGAACCCAACACATAAAGAATGAAAGAAACTCATAGCCAACCCTCTCCAAAAAACCAGTGTGAATACAAGGTTTATTGATGGTCAGAGCTGGGCTAGATGTAAGCTCTGTAGGGTAATGTGCCGTATGACTTGGCCAATTCTCTGGGGTTCTGGTTCATCTCCTTTCCATAAAATAGGTATAAGATACATTGTGAGGAAGATCAAATGGCATAATAAATATGGAAAAGGTAGAATATCTAATATGTCACTATAAAATATTAATAAAAACAGTTAACATTGATGAATGCTTCCCAAAAATAACATAATTTTCTCCTCTACACCCTGCTGGAACACCACACAGGCTAAATGAGTCATCCCAGATCACACAGCCATTAGAAGGAAATGCCAAAATTAAAATGCAATAAGTCCACATACTTAATCACGGCATTATCTTGTGTAATAAGGATTTAATAAACGTCAATCATTACTATTACGAGAGCAGATCAAGGCAGGGCTGTGGGCGGACACAGGGAAGAACGAAGAAGGTGCAAAACTGCCAATCCCAAGATACTAATGGCAACTCCAGGACTAGACTTTGAAATTCTGTGCCACATTAATGAGTGCTGTTATAGCGTGATGCAATTACCTTACCAAATCTGAGAGAAAATGAAAGTGTTTTAGTGCAATGTATTTGCACTTTATAGAAAAAACCAGCTGAAGGAAAGGTTAATGCTCTCACCTTCAGGACCTTGGAACTTGCTCCTTTCGACACAAAGATTAGCTTGTATTGCAGGGAATAGGCTGCCTTTGGTGGAACTATGGTTGATTTCCCCCCCCTCTATCTTTTCAACATTTTCTATAATGAACGAACTTTATTTCACAGTGGAAAACTAACTTTAAAAAATAAAATGAAGTGAAAACAAAAACCAATCTCTGTAACGCAATAAGAACCACATGTCTTTTAAATGAAAAACATGCCTATTTCTCCTTTGTTTCTTGGAAGCAGTCTGCCTAACACACAGTCCACAGCTTTGAACCATTTCAAAAAACACACCCAAGCCAAGTGTTTGCACGCAACAGTTCAATTGTACCCACATTGACAATTGGATGGCTTCAAAGGGCAACGGTAGAAACCCGATATTCTCTTTAGTTGAATTCTCAGTAGATTTTTTCCTGCAAACCACATGCGGGTGACATTTGTTGTAGAGCACAGCATTCCATGTCACGCTGAAAGAAAAACCTATTGGTACCAAGGAGAAGCAAAAGGTACAAAGGACAGTAAAAAGTATACAGATCCTTTAGTGATAAGGGAAATGTGTAAAATTGAGGGTGCAAGAAAATTGTTACCATCCACCAGAGGGCACTGACAGCATATTCAAAACTCTTCAGGGAGACTTGACCCCCCAACCCCCAACCCCCGGCCCCTACACACTCCAATTCTATGCAGAGAAAAGCTAATATGATTAGGTCAGCAGAATTCCATCTTTATTCTGCTTGCTTTTCCTGCATAAAACACTGATTTTCCTTCTCAGAAAGGGTTGTGAACTGTGTTTCCCTGAGTGCCTTAAATGGCCAGAACCATTTGGTGGTAAACATGTGATTTTAGAAGTGATGACTGTTTGCCCTTATGCAAAAACAAGCTGTAAGACCCAGGTCTTGCCTGTGGTTCATGATCACAGCAAGACTCAGGGGCTGTGAGAGTCCAGGAGATTGATGGGCGTTTGTTTCAGCATTACTCACTGCTATTGCCCATTGGTGGGATCTTGGTCAGAGACACTCTGAAAGAGGACTGGCAGGACAGGTGAACAGAACAGGCAGAAAAGAACACAGGAAGCAGCAGTAAAGTCACAGTGAGGGAAACTGCTTTGCTAAGGAAAAGAAGGGAAATAAATCATATCTCAATAAATATATTCATGCTTCCCTTTCTGATTTGGAAAAGTGTCACCAACTCAACTGCTATAGACTAATTGGTATTTCTGTTGCACCAACTGTTTTTCCTGCTCTTTGAAGCTGTTTGCCACAGGTTTCTTCCCCCTCCAGAGCAGACTCTAAAAGCAGCTATGCGAAGCTTGCGCATGGTAGGGCTGACTCCAAGAAGAGGGCAGGCATGGCTCCATCCGCTTGTGCTGCTGTGCCCACCCCGCCATGCAGCCGGGCCCTGGAGGGAAGTTCAACACTCACAAGTGGACGCAAAAGTCAGTCCATGCTGAGTGAAATTAGTCAGAAGGAAAAGGACAGATATAGAATGACTGCATTCATTAATAGGATATAAATAGATACCAGTGTTTTACTAAGTGGGAAATGGTAATGGCAGACTAAAGCTCACCATTGAATATACACAAAGAGACTTAAGTGATAAACTCTAAATATCTAGCCACAATGTGTAAAAGAAGAGGGAGAGAGATGCAGAGACAGAGAGAGAGAGAGAGAAAGAGAGAGAGAGAGAGAGAGAGAGAGGAACGGGGCTAGGTGCTATTGAGGCAGTCTGGGGGTGGGCGGGGAGGGAGTGGGGTACATTGGTGGTAGAAATGGGGCACTGTGTTACCAAGAACCAATTATGAACACCTTTGTAATTGTATGTCTCACAGTGGTATAGTAACAAAATTTTAAAAAAAAAGTCAGTCCAGCTGGAGCCCCTCCCCGTGGTTTTCCATGTCTTAGGAATTGAGATTTGCTATGAACAAATATGTTTTTTAAAAGCTCATTTCCAAACAGTGTTTGAAATTTAATAGAACTTGTCTGATTGGAACCAGATCTAGCACACACGTTCTTAAACATAAAAGTCTAATACAATTACTTTCTTATTTGGGGCAAGTGGGGAGATTTTCTTGCCATGATTTTTCCTCAAAAGTAGCACAGCTTTTTACCTATATTGAATTCCTTTTTTAATGCAGGAAAGTGCTTTTCTTATTAGATTAGTGTAGCCACTCACTACACATCAACATGACCTTCTGATAAGTCATCACCCCTGATATTTATGGGCTAGGAATGAGGTAGTTGGGTGGGTCACACATTTACATTTAGGTCAGAAATTAAGAAAAAAATAACACCCGTTTCCTTGATGTAATGGGAAAAATGTGACTTGTTACACATTTATTTTCTGGGGCAGTGATTTTCCTGTGCCCTACGGTCACCCAAGGTTTCTTTAAAATTTATTGAAAGAACAAAATAATCATGTTTTGAGATACTTTTTAATTTAAAACTTGATAGCAATCATCTACTTTTTTTAAAACTTTTTATTATGCCACTGTGAGATATACAACTACAAAGACTACTTTCAAAAATCAGAACCAACATCTTACTCTTATAAATTGTGGACAGTGACCAATAATAACCAGTGGCATAAAAATTTGAATGTTTGAGAGGATTTAAAAAGGAAGTAAATTTTCCAAAGAACAGAGCCGGCAACACACACTTTGCTTATAAACCACAGTCTTTAGACATTTACTTCTCCAGCAGGAGAGGAAAAATAATTCCAACAAATCTACAAGGAGGGGCCAGAGTGATAGTATACAGTAGTGAGGGCATTTGACTTGCATGTGGCCATCCTGGGTTCGATCTCCAGCATCCCATATGGTCCCCTGAACACCACCAGGAGTAATTAATTCCGTGTGCAGAGCCAGGAGTAACCCCTGAGCATTGCCAGGTTATGACCCAAAAAACCAAAACGAAACAAAGAGAATCAAAAATCTACAAGGAAATACTGAGTCACAGTCCCTAAATGCTAGGGATCATCAACACACATGATTTTGACCAAGAATCATTGATTATATTTGTATGATATATATTTTAATATAGTTAATAGAAAAAAGAATGCATTTTTTTTGGCAATCTTCTAAACAAAATTCTTAAGAAATAAAGTTATTGAGGGAATATTGTATGATCACATAAATTTGGTAATCTAATTCACATAATTTTGATAAGCTACTACTAAACCTCTGCTAATTTTTTTTGACATAGTTGTATTTAGGAATGTATATTGAAGTTCTACCTGTAAGGCCTGTGAATGCAACCCTACTTGGAAAAGGGCCTCTGTCAGTGATGAACTTACTATGAGATCATTAGACAATGACCTAATCTTTTGCTAACAACTTCCTTATCAGATGAGGGCACATGGGAACACCTGAGGACGGAAGCTGACACTGGTGGTAGGAATGATACTAGAATAGTATATGCCTAAAACTCAACTGTAACTTTGTAAATTATGGTTCTTGGTTCTTCAAATAATATATTTTCATACTGGTCCCTACTCTATGCTAACTGCCAGCCCCTCCCCTCCCAAACACACACACACACACACACACACACACACACACTTACAGTAAGCTTCCAACATTGATCAGTCCTCCTGGCCCCTGTGTTCCTGGCCTTGGACATCAGTCTCATACTTTTAATTTTTATACCTTAAAAATGACTGTGATCATTCTATATCTGGCCCTTTCCTTCTGACTCATTTCACTCAGCATTACACTCTCCAGGACCATCCATTTAGAAGCAAATTTCATGACTTCATTTTTCCTAACAGCTGTGTAGTATTTCATTGTATAGATGTACCATGGTTTCTTTATCCAGTTATCTGAGTGTTGAAAGTAGGTAAAGGGATGTAACCTTTACCTACATAATAATATTTAACCTTTCAGTATCTGTATTGCAAACTATAATGCTCAAAAGAAGAGAGAGAGAGAGAGAGAGAGAGAGAGAGAGAGAGAGAGAGAGAGAGAAGTACCTGCCATAGAGGCAGGTGGAGGGGACTGGGGATGGGAGGGAAACTGCAGACATTGGTGGTAGGAAATGTACACCAGTGAAGGGATGGGTGTTGGATACTGCATGACTGAAACCCAATCAAGAACAACTTCATAACTGTATATCTCACTGTGATGCAATTAAAACCAAAGGAAAAAAACACACCCTAAAATAAATAACTAGATTTTTAAAAGAAGAGGAATTTAGGCGCAGACTCAGACCTGCATTGAGAAAAAGTGATGGGAAGTCTTGGAGCACGCCATCTCCAAGCCATAAGACACCCAGAGCTGGAAGAGGGGCCTGGCTCCCTTGCAGTCTTTGGAAGGAGCCACATGTGTTGCTGACATTTTTATTTCAGACTTATAGCTGCCAAAACCGTGAATCAATAAATTCCTTCTGTTTGCACCACCCAATTTGTGGCACTGTGTTGTGGCAGCCCCCAAACAAATACAGAAATATATTCCTAATACCTGTCTTTTTCTATTTTCTGTTTACTCCGACCTCCTGGCCATCTGTATTGCATAGAAGTTATGTCCAGATTGTCCTTGGAGACCACTACCTATTCTTGTTTGAGGTCACCCCACACTTCCAGACTCATTAGTAAAGTTCCTTTTCAAATTTCCCAGACCAGGGGCCGGAGCAATAGGAGGGAAGGCATTTGTCTTGCATGTGGCAGGCCGGGTTCGATCCCCGGCATCCCAGATGGTCCCCTTAGCACTGCCAGGAGTAATTACTGAGTGCAGAGACAGGAGTAAACCACTGAGCAATTGCCAGGTGTGACCCCAAAAGCCTAAAGAAATAAATAAATAACATTTCCCAGACCAGAGCAATTAGGAGAGCAGATTTGTTGTAAAAACTCAGACTGTTAGGAAGCCAAATAAGTAAATCCCACTTTGATCATTGTTATTCATGAAGAAAGCAGTGTAGACAACAACGAAAAGTGTTTTCTGTTTGTTTTTTGGTTTGGAGAAGGTGTTGTGCTTAGGGCCTTCTCCTGACTCTGTGCTCATGGATCACTCCTATTGGTGCTTAGGAGATCATATGTGATACCAGAGATCAAACCTGGATCAGCTACGAGTAAGGCCAGTGCCTTACCCATAGTACATCTCTTTAGCTCTGAAAATCAGAAATAAATAAATGGTTCATTGCATTTTGATGAACCAACATTTTTTTTTTATGAAATAACTAATAGAAAATAATAAAATTTTGCAGAAGTGAAAACCATGGGCATTGCAGGAAGTGACCAGGCTCATGCACTGATTGTCCAAGAACACAGCAAGTCTTGGGTGCCTCTCCTATGAGACGGTTCCTTAATCCCTAGGCCAACAGGGAAATCAACGTTGGTTCTAAGTCTCAATCTTGAGGTCCCCTTTGTTTGTTCCCTAGTGGCAGTGGTGGAGGGATGCGGACAGGCTGGTCGTGGGTGTGGTGTAACCACCCTGGTTTCCTAAAACCTTAAGGTAAACAGTGCCTACATAAAAAGAAAAAAAACAGTAAAACCGTGCAATTATGTTTCTAAACACAACTTAAAGTACATTATTAGGGTAAGATAATTAAGCCAAACTACTATTCCAACACAACTATTTCCAATGGCAAGTTTTAAAATAGGTAGCCTTTAGCATGCGTGTGATGAAGGAGCTATAAAGAGGGTGAGTTTAAGTGAGGTTATAGAACCACACATTTTCACTGCTCAGAATATAAGTGACCAGTCTTGGGCATCAAGATGCTGACCCATGGCGTCTAGAGCCCAGCTCCACAAAAATGACTTGGAATCTGAATAGCCCAATGAGATCAGAAACTCAGCTGCATGATTGATACCCAGGCTGAAACAGGAGAAAAGCAAACAAGAAAAACCCAGATTTTCAGTTATTAATTAGATGATTAAAGGAAGAAGGTGGGAGGTAGCGCAAGGGGTAGAGCACAGGCCCAGCACGTGTGCGCCTGACTTGCATCACCAGCACTGTGACCCCCCGCCCCGCCCCAGTAGCTCCCACCAGCACTGCTGGAGTATCTTCCATTAAAAGGGGGAAATTCAGACATCATCTGCGAGCATCTGAAGTAATCTGACTCCATTCTGCTTATTCATCTTTCATTTTCCAGGAAGAGTCTATGATGCATTGTAACTATCAGAAAACTATGCACACACCTGGTGACTCCTGTGTAGGTGGGACCAGAATCTGCCTGTTGGAAAATAAAGGATTTCAAAAATTATGAAACGAGAGAAAGTGACACATAAAAGGACCACTTCAGTTTCCAGCAGAGCAAATAGATGGCTAAGTTGATCAACCCTCCAGCACAGGGCTTCTGGCTGGGTTTCCACAGGAAAATGAGGGCGGAGAGAATCACAAATCTTGGCTCTGGTCCACCCCTGTAGCCTGCTAACACAGGCCCGACTCCCCAGAGCACTGGGGTCGCACTGGAGTCACTGCCAGAAGAGCTGTTCTCATAAATATTGGATGGAAAGGGAGCGTAGGCCACCTGGGAAGGGGGCGGAGAGAGGCGAGGCGGGCTGGGCTGGGCCATGCTTCTCCTTTCTGACTGAGAAGCGTTAGTAGACCAGCATGGTCTTTCCTAAGGAGGGCTTAGAAAGTTGCAACTTTCTACCCTTCAGAAAGTTGCCCCTACTTGGGGTCATTTGGGGACTCAAAGGCACCCTATAGTAGCCAGTGGTCAAGTTAGGGCATTTCACAAATAGACTTTGACCAAATTTATGCCCTAAAGTTAATTAAACATGCTAGGGATTGAAATTAGGATTTCCTCTATAGAGCAAAATTTTTAATGCTTTTGTACCAAGGACTATTTAGCTTTGGCCTATAAGTCCATTTTCAGATTAAGATTTGTTATGAAATATATATTTTAAATATATAACATGAAATATATAAATATATAAGTATATGTTATTTATATATTTATTTATATATTTATATATGTTAAATAAATATATAACATGAAAGAGACTAAGATACACAGGACAGAGCTGCTACCAGCTCTCCTGTGCCCAGCTGATCCTGAGGTGCCCAGGAAGGAAGGTGGGTTCTAGCCCTGGCCTGCCATCCCAGCAGAGTCTCAAGAAGCCAGAGGAACCCCCACACCATGAGGGCCACCATTTTCAACACCTGGACTCCACAGCTCGTCAGAGCTCCACACAGCAGAAAAGCCAATCTTTGCCCTTCTCGCATGGTCACTTTGCATAGTCACACGGTTCATCAATAAATGCACGAGATGAGAGGCTACTACAAGACTATCCCACCCGCATACAGAGCCAGACAAGCTACCCGTGTCATATTTGATATGCCAAAAAAAACAGTAACAATTATAGACCTCATTCCGTGACCTGTCTCATTCCGAGACAGACCTGTCTCATTCCGAGACAGACATGGGGGCAGAGCTGCTACTTGCTCTCCCTGTGCCCAGCCGCTCACAAGGAGCCCAGGAGAGATGGCGGGTTCTAGCCCTGGCCCGCCAGCCCAGCAGAGCCTTGCAACAAGCCAGACGACCCCCACCCCACTCCATGAGGGCCTCCATTTTCCACATCCGACTTCTCTCTCGTCAGAACTCCACCCAGCAGACCAGCCTATCACAGCCCAGCTCGCGCAGCCGCAAGCGGCCGTGCAGTTTATCATTAAATGCTGGGCTTAGAGATGACTGCAAGAGTATGCTACCTGCACGGCAGAGCCTGGCAAGCTACCCGTGTTGTATTTGATATGCCAAATACCAGTAACAATTATAGACCTCATTCCTTCCGGAATTGATTGTGGCTCTTTATGTTCCTGGAGCAAGCAGATGCGCTTTGGGCTCTACTGGGGCCGGCTCGAGCAAATTGATGAACAACGGGAAGACAGTGAATCACAGTGATTCCCGTGACCTGAAGGATGGTTTGAGGTTCTTCATGTTCCTGGAGCGAGCAGATGCCCTTGGGCTACACTAGCATGTGACAGGACGTATGGAGATTGTACTGGTGCCCACTCGAGCAAATCGATGAACAACAGGAAGACAAGGGATACAATGATACAAGTGATAACATGAAAGGCATGTAATTAAAAATAACACCAACTACCCTGTTCTGGAGTTCAGAAGTTAAGGTACCTGCTTTACATGCAACAGCCCTGGTTTGATCCCCTGCACCACATATGGTCCCCGAGCAATGACAGGAGTGATCCCTGACACGGAGCCAGGAGCAAACCTTGAGCACTGCCAGATGTGGCCCCAAAACGAAAAAGCAAAAAATCAAAATGAACTACATTGAAATGCCTATTACAATATTTTAAAATATTAACATTCTGTTAGAAAAAAATACTTTAAAATTGTGATATTATGCTTCTTTGTTATATTAAATAAGAGATCATCTCTAGTTTATATTTGATATGCCAAAAGTCAGTAACAATTATAGACTGCATTCCCATGAACTGAAGGAATGGTTTGAGGCTCTTTGTGTTCCTGAAGCAAGCAGATACCCTTAGGCTATGCTAGCATGTGATAGGACATATGGAGATGTTACTGGTGCCTGCTACACCAAATCAATGAACAACGGGAAGACAAGTGACAAGTGATATGAGAACAACTGAAATATCAGCAACAACTGATATAATTGAAAATACCTGGTCTCTATTGGTGACAAGGTTATAGGCAGAGCTCATTGCTGTAATTTTACAGTAATATTGAAGACTACAGTAATTAATACTGAAGACTGTGCTCTATCGCCCTCAAATAAAATGAAATACAAGAGCTAGAGAAAATGAAGATGAACTTCAAGGACCAAATTCCTTGGTCGGTCTGCATCTCAGGTCGAGAGATAAAGGTTTATGCACTCTGACACCATAAATACCATATCAATTTTTAGGCAATTACATTATGATTACATTCTTCAAAACTGTAGCCCCTTAATCTCTTTCTGCTGACTGGGAAATCACTAAGGTATGCTGAGAAAGGATACTGTGAGTACCAAATTCTTTTGTCTTATATTGGAAGAATGTTTGTTAATAAAATTAGTTGTTGGCTCTAGAAAACATTAATGATTGTTGGTATTTTCTCTCTAAGTTGGATTATATGCAGCATATTTTGCAAGAGTGGATGGAGTCATTATTGCAACATGCCTCTTCAGGAGAGAGGAGGGGGTGCTCCACAGAATGATTGAAAATCAGGAACATTAGGGCCAGAGCAATAGCACAGTGGGGAGGGCGTTTGCCTTTGCGTGTGGCTGACCCGGGTTTGATCCCCGGCATTCCATATGGTTCCCCGAGCACTTCCAGGAGTAATTCCTAAGTTCAGAGCCAGGAGTAATCCCTGAGCATTGCCAGGTGTGACCCCAAAGAAAAAAAAAATAAAATCAGGACCATTAAAGCTTAAAGAGCATCTGATCAGGCAAAATTGCTTTCCCATTGCAACATTTTTGGCCAGTCACTTCATTTCTCCACACTCTAGTTAATTCTTCTGCTAAACAGATAAAGATTGGTGCCCACTCAGAACTGTTAAGATACCAAATGAGATGCTAAAGTGAGAAATACTAAAGGAAACTTCAGTATCCCTGGTCTGTCATGACTGGTGACCTGGCTTTTGGATAGGCCTCAGCCTGTCTTCTCTGCAAACTTCTTTTTGGGGCGTGCTCTAGAGGCTCCCCTTGAGTGCCTGGGTACTTTGCTTCCTTCTAGGTCTCTTGAGATCAAGAAGGCAGGAGAAAGTAAAAAGAGATGGTTGAGATTTCACATGGGCAGATGCTCAGAGCACAACAGAACAGCTTACAACTATTTTGAGTCAGCAGATAACAGTATAAGTCTGGTATCAGCTCGAAAATATTTTGCAATTTTGAGAACTATTTTACAATTAGTCACCCCCAGTTTTGCCTGCCAAAATGTCATGAGGGACGTGCAAGAAGCTTGAGAACTTGCAAGTAATTTTTATATGAATTCCCACCAGTTGGGGCTGACTCCAAGGATGTAATTTATGACCATACTTGGGTAAAAATCATGTTCCTGTTGGACAAAAAATATGGTGCTGAAACGGATCAAGTGCTTCCTGTCTCCAAAGAAGTGAGTGAGATCTACCAGGGGCATCTCATGTTCACTCCTGGGTTCCCAGCTCATACTCAAAGATGCAAACTCTGAAAACAGAACAAAACAACAAATAAGGCAGTGCTCTAACACCAAACCACAAAGCAACATGAGGAATACTGTGCTGATAGAAAATGAGATGCCAGGCTTCCCACTTTTTGATTAAAATGAATAAAAATGAGGAATGCTAAAGCTTAAGGAGAAGCTGAGATCAGGCAAAACGACTTTTCCATATCAACGTTTTTGACCTGTCACTTTTTAATTGCTACAAGAGGTGAATGATTGCATTGCAGATGGGAATTTACCTTTCATACTTTGTGTTCACTTATCTAGGATATATCTGAAAACTTAGAAAAAATTATAAAAATAGAATAAATTACTCTCATATAGAAAAAATTATCCTCATAATTTTTGTTATATCTCATTCTACATTTGGTCCATTTTTAATATAATTCTTTCTGTCCAAAATATGTCTACACATACCTATGAGCATGTGTAGATGCAGAACTATTATACATACAGTGATATAACATTATAGAGCAAAAAATTATTTTAATCATTTTTTCTAGTGTAGTATGTATCATTATAATGGTTTGAGGCTATTTATGTTCCTGGAGCAAGCAGATGCCCTTGGGCTCTACTAGCATGAGACCACGACATATGGATATGTTACTGGTGCCCGCTCGAGCAAATCGATGATGAACGGGAAGATAGTGATAGTGATAGTATGTATCATTAATATATATTTTGTAATACAACAGCAGTAATCATTGATATAAAAATTTAACACTGATTCACTAATGCTATTCAGTCTACAATACATATTCAATTTTCTTCAATCATTTCAATTACATCTTTTCTTATTATACTTTCACCTAGTCTGGAACTAATCTAGGAGCAAACACTACAGTTTGCTTCTGTGTCTCTAGTTTTTCAGTTGAAATATTTCTCCAGTTCTTAAAATGTATTAAGTCCTTTGACGTTTTTTGAAGTCCAGGTATACAATTTTGGATAGGGACAGACTAGCATGCCCCTAATTAGGTCTGTTTTCTGTTAACTAAAGATTAGATTCAGTCTATGTTTTCTAGGAATGTCACAGCTGGAAACTGTATCCTTCTCAGTTAATCACATCACAAGGGACAGTGGCTAGTTTTTCTCATCACTAGTGATGCAACTTTATTCATTTACTTAAGACAGCAGAAAGGTGGTAAAGTTGTTGTTTTTCCATTGTGATGAATACACAATTCCCAGGAGATACTGTGGGACTAAAATATCCCAATTAATCCTCATCGAATTCTCATCCACTAGTTTCCACACCCATTGATAACTCTTGTCTGAGTTAATTAGCATAGACCTATGACCCTTCCTAAATTCAGTTTTCTAAAGGTCATTCTTTCTACATGTATTTATGAATGTTCAAATGAAAGTTACTCCTTACATTGGCATGAAATTATGATTTTTTTACTCAGCTAACTTCAATGTACTTGCTATCAATATTTTATCTCAGAATTCACCATGAGAACTCCCTTCATGCTGGCTCCAGCAAGTTTTTGATACATGAAGTTTTTGATACACTCTGATTTCACTCTTTGATTTAACTTTCTGCCCCTCTAGTGCAAAAATAAACCTGAAGTTCTTTCATAGAGATAGTCTATTTTACTATTATCATGGAGACTATCATGCTGAGTGAAATTAGTCAGAAGGAAAAGGACAGATATAGAATGACTGCATTCATTAATAAGATATAAATAGATACCAGTGTTTTACTAAATGTGTGAAATGGTAATGGCAGATTAAAACTCACCATTGAATATACACAAAGAGACTTAAGTGATAAACTCTAAATATCTGTAGGGCTAGCCAAAATGTGCAAAATAAGAGGGAGAGAGATGCAGAGACAGAGAGAGAGAGAGACAGAGAGAGAAAGAGAGGAAACAGGGCTACTGCTGTTGAGGCAGCCTGGGGGTGGATGGGAGGGGGTGGGACACATTGGTGGTGAAAATGGGGCACTGGTGGAGGGATGGGTGCTGGAATACTGTATTACCAAGAACCAATTGTGAACACCTTTGTAATTGTATGTCTCACGGTGGTATAATAAAAAATTAAAAAAAAAAAGAAGGATAATAATGATTTCTTTAACTATACACTTTTTTTGGGTTTGGTTTTTGAGTCACATCTGGAGTTCTCGGGGATTACTCCTGACTCTGTGTTCAAGCATCATTCCTGGTGTGATCCGGGAACCAGATGTGATGTTAGGGCTTGAACCTGGGTCAGTGATATGCAAGGGAAATGCTCTACCCACTGAATTATTGCTCTGACACTATACATTTTTTTTAAACTATACACTTTTAAATCAGTATTTCTTTGCAGTATTTTATATTTGGTGTCAGTTATTACTTCAGATGTGTCTTTATATTTACTGAAACAAAAATAAATCAGATGAAAATAAAAATAAACATCACCCCCTAAATCACACTGTTTATCTTCCTAAGTGACAGTGGATCTTGCCTAACACAATGGAGGAAATATATGACATTCCAAAATTCATGTCAGTAGGAAGAGAGCAATAGGATAGCCTTAAATTTTGGTTAATGGACAGAAATGAAAGTTACATATGTACATAGCAACTATGCTAGTCTTCTTTGCAAATATGTTTCATTACAATGTCTGATAGGCAGAGTCCTTGTAAGCACTGTCCCATTTCAAGGCAAACTTATTACTGAAAGCCCACTGCACAGCTCGCAGACTTCCTCTCCGGGCTCTGAATCTCCCCATTCACCTTCCTCCTACCTACGTCTTGTCTGTTCAGGAATCAGGGCTTCTCCTCTCAGTGTGAGTGCCTGCTATGTGCTCGATTATTTCTCCTAGAAGCAGGTGTATTTGGGGAGATTTTGAGGTTGACTGATTGACTCATCTATACATCAAGACTGAGTATCTATTCTGGGTCAAGCCCTGGCTTAGCAATTTTTGATCATGCTCCAGAAATGGTGTCTTCAATCATGTAGTTACAATGAGAAATAATCATAATTAGTAACAGTTTCGATAATAATGACACACATACAGACTTGTACTTAGCATCTGTCAGGCTCTGTTTTTATGTGCTTTACAGAAAAAACTCTGGCCCTAAACATGGAAAGTGTTCACTAAATATTGTTCCCAATGGCAATTTGAAAATGTAACTCCTGTGAAACCTAAATTCCTTTCACCAAGTTGCTATGGGGCAGGGCCTGATTTTAAGCCCCATCTAGCACACCTTATCAGTTAAAGAAGATAATGCAGTGGAAAATTTTCTCTAGCCTAGTCTAGGGGTGGAAATTTTCTCGAGCTTTCCCCAGGAAATCGTGTCTAAGAAGAGACAGAAAATGTGACTCTTACACACAGGAACTTAACACAGGGAATCTGTCTGGACGTTTTCATGATGCTGGAGACTGTCAGGGAAGGGAAGAGAAATGTTGACGGGAAGAACACAACTCTTAAGAGCTGGAACTACTGCCTGTTCTGGTTCTGCAGGTCTGGACCAAGGACCCTAGAAGCCCCTGATAGGGCCTGATGTAATTGCGCCCAGGAGAAAGCAGGATGCAGGTCAGTCAGAATAACCAAAAAAGCTAACAGTCCACATCTTCTAATAAAGTCAGTCTGCGGCTAAGAGGCCTGGGAGCACTGGAGTATCTGAAAGTCACCTTACAAACCAAAACTCCATTGGTGGTTTCCCCTTAATCACTGCTTCTGGGGCGGAGGAAGTCTGAGGCAGGTGCTATCCCTGGTCCCAGTAGAATGGAGGTAGGATATGGCCTGGGGCAGGGGCGGTCTGTAGGAGCTGGAGTCACCTAGCCCAGGTTCTCTTATTTTAAAGTACGGAAAATGGAGCACAATCAACTAACACAAGACCAAATTTACTATCTATGTGAATTTCTATAGTACTGGGTTCTTTGAAATGATCTAGTCTAGCAGTGCCCAAAATCATTTGACTTATGCCATTTTCAGAAAAAAATTTAATACTCAGCACTCAATTGGATATTTACCATTAGGGAACAAATAGAGAATGTACCTCAATTGCATCCAATGCTCCCACCGCTCTCCTGGATGGTCCGAGTGCCCACTCCCCACTTCCTGGGTAAGGAGATATTACTCACTTTGAGAAACATTGACCTGGTGCCACTGTCATATTTTGCAAATAGACAATGGACCTAGAATGAAAGATTTTTGCCTCAGTAGCACTGGGTGCAGCGAAGAATGGGAGTCAAGCCACTGGAACACTAGAACTGGGAAACCCATGGGCAGTGTATTGTAGACAGCTTGAAATACCACCATCTGTTGGGAAATGTGAATTGATGGAGGGATGGGTGTTGGAATGCTATATGACTGAAACCCAATCACGAACAACTTTGTAATGGTCTATCACACAGTGATCCAATTAAAAAAATCATAGAACTAAAGATCAAAAGAAAGAAAAAGGAAAAAAATTCCAACATCAGCCACTGCTTTATAGAGAGAGCTGTCTTAAACCCACCTTTTCACCCAAACACTGACAAACTTTGCTTGCTTAGGCAATCCAAGAGTTTGCTATAGAGTCGCTGGCTGGTGACCTAGCATTCTGCCTTTGGATGAAACATCACAGATGAGAATCATATGACTCAGTCATGGAGGAATCACCTCACAATTCCAAACAGGTTCCCTCCTCAACTGCCGGCTGGTCTGATATTCCCGTGCTAGGAAAGTATGCTGGGACGGAAGACAATGGCAGAATCAGGTCACTCCATAGCACACAGAGTCCTTCTGTCTAAACAGCACTCCTCACATGACAATTCATTTTAAAATGAATATATAGACTCCAGACAAAAGGGCCATGACCTAAAATAACTCAAATTCATCACTAATGTGAAGAATCAGGCCTGGAAGGTGGAGGAGTGCAGAGAGAGGATGTCTACAGTAGCAGAGAGTGAGTGATCAGGAATAGGGAGAAAGGACACGATCCAATAGCTGGGGGGGCTGATGTAGTTTTGCAACTTCTCAGTGAAACTGCATGCCAGGGGCTAACCTGGAAAACAAAAACTCACCCAAAGTCTTTAAAGGCTTTTGATGGAGGGACTTTGTCACGTAGAATAAAGGAATAACTTACAAGTCCTTTAGGAGATGGGGTGAATGCAAAGGGACAGCAGGAAGAAGTCAGGAACCAGAACACAGCATCTGGAATCTTCCAAAAGGAAGCCGTGTCCCTGGAGCCTGTTGTGGGAAATGGGATTATGATCGGAGTAGGGGTTTGGTGACCACCATCTAGAGGGAGCAAACAGGAATCAGAGAAGGAAAGGAAGAACATGTGATTGCATCTTCCCTTTTTCCTCCCTCTGATCCCCTCCCACAGGCTGAGCAGAGCAGGAGTGCATAGTCAAGGAGGCAGTGACGTGTAGAACCACCAGAATCAGAAAAGAGAAGGACAGACATCAGAACTGACTCTGGGTTTTGATGAACACCAGCCAGTTACTGAAATCTGACTTGACAGCCCTTGATCTGTGAGCCAGAGTGGTCACCACTCTGGTGCTTCCAAAGGAAGCTCCGATGCAATGTATATATATTCATTAAACAAAAGAGTTTCTCTAAACACTGTTGTTTAGGCATCAGCATATGAACCTTTGGTTACCACAAAACCTATTCTGAGCATGCATTACTTCTGTACAATCTGGACTCCTTAACAACTTTCATTCATTCATTCATTCTCTCATTCATTCATTCACTGTTCTATGGTCCTTCAACTTGGCATTGGGATCCAAGATGGACCAGCCATCTGGTAGACCCTGGTGAGCAAAAGTCTCCACCTACTAATTTGGCCACACTGCCTCAGGGTGCAGAACCACTGATCAGCTCTTGGCCCTTTTAAAGTCTCTACTTCATAGACTGGTCGCTGATTTTTTTTCCTTCTTTCTCTGTCCCTCTGACATTGGTTAACCTTCTGAGCTGTTAGCACAACACAGTCAAAGGTGGAGGAGGAAGAAATTAGACATAACCTCAAATTTCCTGTGGGAACTAGACCTTTTATGCCCTGGATCTCATCCACTGGGAAGTTGCTGCATTTTTTCTAACATGTTCTCTCTGGGTAGCGAGGGTGTTACTTGGAGGTTAGAAATGGAAGAGGGTGTTGAACGCCAGTTCCACTGGCATGGAGCACTGAGCTCTCTCCAAGTCAGCTCTTCCAGAGCTAAAGGACCAAAGCACTCAGGGTCTCAAAGTACAGTTGATTCTTAAGGGTGCAGGTGAAAAGGGGACCCTCCTTTCCTCCTCACTCAGTCCTGGAAACATTGATCACAGCTAGCCATGGGCACTCAGACAGCACGTGAGAGCTTTCTCCCTCTGCACATTAGTTCTCAAGTGCAATTGGGGAGCTGAGACCGGAACCCTACATACACTAACAACTCCAGCCGGCAGCCTTTTAACTTCTGCCAAGGTCTGTTTTTTTTTCCCACTAAAATTAAGTTGCATGGATTAAAAAAAAATCTGCTGCTCAGAGTAGCATTTTGAACCAACAACATAAACCGTACTTCCAGAAAATATCCACCCTACATTTCCCTGCACAGAATGAATAATGTGGGATTCTGAGTGCTCCCATTCCATATTTAGCCGCCTGAGGGCAAACTGTTTAGGTCTCGCCAGTGGTGGTAGAGTTTACCAGGCACAAGCTACCACCTTCTGTAGCAGGCAAGGACTTTAAATAACCTGCCCAGCCCAAATGCGTCACGATGGCTTTCACTCTAGAAATATTTTCTTAAACTGTGGTCCCGGTGCTCTGGAGGGGATTCCAGGAGACCCAAGGAGTTTAACTAGTAAGAGCATACACTTCTTGACATGGTTTGTTTTTATTTATTTATTCATATATTTATTTATATATTTATCTATTTATCTATTTATTTATTTTGCTTTTACGGGTCACACCTGGCAATGCTCAGGGGTTACTCATGGCTCTTTGCTCAGAAATTACTCCTGGCAGTGCTTGGGGTACCATATGGGATGCCAGTAACAAAACCCAGGTCGGCTGCATGCAAGGCAAATGCTGTACCTGCTGTGCTATTGCTCTGGCCCCATGGTTCATTTTTAGATGTGATTTCAGGAATCATGTAATCCCCTCATTCACAATGGAATTACTCTGCAATTCATTAATCTTAGGCCCTCATCCTTTAGAGATGGAAGGTGACAAGGCCAAGAGGTGCCTCAATCACATGGGCTCCGTGACTGTGAAGAGCTGCTCATCAACTCAGAGGTGTGGGTCCTAGTTAGAGAACAGGGAAAGGAGCTATCATGGGTACATCACCAGTATCATGACTGGTGCTAATTAAAAACACTCAGTATTGTATATGCAGTGTGGAAGGATAGAGATGTTCTTAGCTCTATGAAGATTCACCATTTTGGATGTGGGAAAAAAAAGTGCAAAGGCAATTCTCTGGTCAGCCAGCTCTGAAAAGCAATAGATGCACATAGGTGCGGGCAAGGCTGTGTGGTGAAGACAGTGACAAAATAATGAGCTTACAAGAGCAAAAGAACAAGGGGGATTGAGCTGATGCCGAGTTTCTGACTGTCTAAAAATTATTGAAAAGACATACCGACCCTCATGGGCCTTCAAGGAGAGCTTTTAAGGTGTATTAGATGGCTCTTAAGAATCCTCCTGACCTAACATTTTACAGCCATAAATCAGTGTGGTCTCATTCTCTCATCATTCAAAGGCAGGACATCAAGGAAACACAGTGTCTCATAAGACAAGTCCTATTAAGGAGAAACGCACAAACAAATCTTAGCTCTCCCCTTTGCCGAGCACTGATGATGGTTTTCTTAGCTTTAGAGAATCGTTGTCAAAGTTCCAGAGGGTCAACCTGACATGGCCTTCCCTACTGGGCCCACTAGCGGCCCAAATACAGGATTTTCAGAGCCCCGCTTGTCTGGATGGAAGGTGACTTTATGCTTTTCAGAAGGTGACTCTTCATTCTAAAGGAGTCAAATCTCTCCTTTTGTCCTCCCTGTTCTATGTGAAAACAGAGAATTCAAGATTCTGCCTTTTATGTTCAGAATCTCTGAGAAGACATAACTGAGACAGCAGAATCTCATCCTCAGAGCTTCTGATTCACCAAGGTGTGGGTGGGCTTCAGAATTTCGGTTTCTAAGATGGTGCTGATGGTCTGAGGTCTGAGGACCACACATTGAGAAGCCCTAGTTCCGCAGAATTTAGAAATAAAACTTTAAAGAAGCTACAGTATCTAGTAGTCTTGTGAGGCAGTCCTAAGGTAGAAAAAAAAAAATTTTTTTTGAGGGGGTTAACTTTAAAGATTGATTATTGCAGCTCTCTACACTGCATCCAAATCGACATTCTTTTCTTCTTTTCATGTGAATTCTCTTTTCATAGACACAAGTTTATCTTCTGGTATCTTTTTTGTTTGTTTGTTTCATCTTTTTTTCACCCCTTGGGCTATAAAACTGAATCAGGTTTTAATTGGTTCTTTGCCCAAGTCAAGGCAAAAGGCTTTCAGATTGGCAAGACAGATTTTACAAATTATCCTTTGAAAGTTGAATAATAATTAGAAATTATGCCCTAGGAGAAGGATAAGGTCCACTTTAGGTCTTGGTTCTTCCCCTCATTACACCTGAAATCCGGCTTTTGATTGTCTCTCATCTAATTAACCAATTAAATGCTCCGTGTTGTCTTTCTGCTGTCAAAGCAGAAGCTCTAGGGCACCACTTAAATAAGATATTCCATCAAAACAGAAACCTGCACAATTCTCTGCTTTCCTACAAAGATTCCCTTCCCTGAGACCTGTGTGCTGCTTCCCATTCAATATTAATCACAGGGCTATGTCCCTGATAGCTTCAATTATCCAGTACAAACAAAATGAAGGACAAGCAGGTTGGGCCTCTGCCTCCCTCTCTCTGCCCGCCTTGTTAAAACGGTGACAGGGCCCTAGCAATCGCTTTGGGAGAGCACTTGCCGTGAATGCAAGAGACCCTGGTTCTATCTTGAGTGCTGAAAAACAAAAAAACAAATTAATAAGTCAATAAATCAAAAAAAGCCCACATCCTGCTCCTAGTCCTGACTTGGAGTCTATCCAGCTTCCACACTCACTGAATCCAGAACCAAGAGGGAGCCTTGACTCCCCTGAGTCTTATAGTTGCAAAATGGGACCAATAATCAAGCTGTGCCTAGACGGAGTGGCCTTAGTGATCAAAATCAGGGAGCAACATCATCACTAATCATCAGAGAGATGCAAATCAAAACAACAATAAGATCTCATCTCACACCACAGAGACTGGCACAGATCCAAAAGAGCAAGAACAGCAAGTGCTGGCATGGATAGCGGGGAAAGGGGGACTCTCATCCATTGTTGGTGCGAATGTCGACTGGTACAGCCTTTTGGGAAAACAATATGGACATTCCTCCAAAGACTAGAAATTGAACTCCCATTTGACTAGCCATACCACTCCTGGGGATATACCCTAGGAAGTAAAAAACACACAGTAGAAACACCATCTGCACTTTTATTTTCATAGCAGCACTATTCACAATAGCCAGAATCTGGAAACAACCAGAGTGCCCGAGAACTGATGATTAGATAAAGAAACTTTGGTATATCTACACAATGGAATACTATGCAGCTGTTAGGAAAAATGAAGTTATGAAATTTGCCTATAAATAGATGGACATGGAGAGGATCATGCTGAGTGAAATTAGCCAGAAGGAAAAAGACAGATATAGAATGACTGCATTTATTTGCATGACATAAATATATATACATATATACATACATACATACATATATACATACATACATACATACATACATACATATTATGATACCAGTATCCAAAGTCAGGCAAAACATGCATCAGGAAGTCTCATCAAAGGTGGAAATTACCATAAACATATGGAGTCAGAGGTTAGGTAAGACAAAGAAGGGAACAATGTGCTAATAATTGTCGAAAGTGCTAATACCAACCTAGAACTGAGCATTAAATACAGGCAAAAGATACACATGATAACCTCTAAGTGTATATATTACAATCTTACACAATATGTAAGAGAAGGAAGAGAGAAAGAGAGAGAAAGAGAGAGAAAAAAGAGAGAAAAGAGCAGGGGGAGGGAATCGGGGACATTGGTGGTGGGAAATGGGCACTGGTGGAGGGATGGGTGCTGGAACACTGTATGACAGAAACTCAAGCATGAACATCTTTGTAACTGTATATCTCACAGTGGTATAATAAATTAAAAAAATAAAGCCTTCTGCCTACAGAGGCACATGGAGTATGAAAACAAAATCAGGGAGCGAGAGAGAGAGAGAGAGAGAGAGAGAGAGAGAGAGAGAGAGAGAGAGAGAGAGCCCAGCTAAGCCTTACCCAACCAAGATATCCCTCTTGGTGGCATGTCCCCAGTTCCATGTGTTCTTGGCAGTGAGTTGCCCCGCTGCTTTGAGCAGCATTCACAGGTCCGAGTAAGGAGTTTCGTATGTGTGTATTACACCTCTCTGAGTTTGAGGATGGATAGTGACAGCTCTCCACCCACCACTATGTTACTCTTGTGTGTGTGTGTGTGTGTGTGTGTGTGTGTGTATGTGCCAGAGACAATAAGGGCACCTCCAGATTCAGGATTTCTCTTATCCTTCATACCTACCCCTGCACAGCTACAATGAGGCCCAATCTATAGATGGCTAAACAAAGATATTTTATTTATTTATGCAGTGTTAGCATCTCCCCAGTGTTAGCAGAGTAAGTGGCAGAATTCAGTACTTTCCAAAGGTTCATGAACTTCCCATTCACGAGGGCGCTTTTCTCATAGAAAACCAAATATAAATGAAAGTCAGGAAGGAAAGGAGATAGATAGGTAGGTGGATCGAAGGACAGATGGACAGGATGGACAATGGGTGGATGGAAGAATGGATAAACAACTAACCAAGACGTGTTCTGCTGATAGAATAAAACCATTCTTTTTATGACAATAATATATTATTTTAATAATTTGTGGGGAAGCTTTTATTTTATAAGCAAATCAAAAAATGATCCCAATGCATGGAAATAAAATTTAAGAGACTGGGAGAACTCTGGTTTGCCAGTGAAATGAGTCATAAACTCAAGCAAAACTATAAGGTTTGACATTTAAATGGTTTCACCTCATGACAGGTTCTATAAGATCCAGCCTGTAAAGAAAGATCTGTAGCATCCCGTCTAGCTAGAAAGGGTTCCCTATGAAATGTCTACAGAGCTTTATTTTTATGAGCCCCCAGATAGGCATTCATGTGACACCAATTCCTGGCAAGTTCTGAACTTCCCCTTTCAATGATTAACCCGCCTCTCTTATCCAGAGTCACAGGCGGGAGCATTAATAGAAACCAGACACTACATAAGCAATGAAACAAGGAGCACACATCCACCTGAAGTGTGTGTGTGTGTGTGTGTGTGTGCGTGTGTGTGTGTGATCAACAATACATGCTTTTTGAAAGAAGTAGATACAGGAACCAACTTGAAAGGCATTTTGTAATTTGTAATATTGTAAATCCCACACACTTAAAAGTGGGAAGCGCATATAAAGAAAATGCACTCATAATTGAATTTATCTAATGTTTTCCAAATCCTTGAACATAAAGGCTCCATTTCATTTAAATAAAATAGTGTTCTAAAATGTTTTCATTATTCTAATGAAATTCTAATGTTCTAAAATGTTTCAAGAGTGAGCCCTATTGTGAGCTGTGGCTGCGCACTGTAAGTTTTTGGTTGGTTGTGATGAACGTACTGAACTGGTGTGGGTTGTGGATAGGGAGAGAGGCTGGAAGGAGAAGGAATTTGTCTGGGTAGTTTTCAAAGTACTCTAAAAATAAAGTTGTTTTATCATAAAAGAAATATTCATTAATTTTTTTAAGGTGCACTATTTGGAGAACTATTGTCAAGCACATTTTACAAAAAAAGTAGAGGCCAACTTCTCCCAGTTTCTAAGTACAAAATACTGGCATGGAAATTACACTCTAAGTTTCAGTCATAGAACTTGGTTCTGAATGAACATGAAATAGGGAAGCATTTCTCAGGTGGACCCCATGGGGGCACACGTGAAATCATATAAATGGAGGTGGAGAGCAGCTAAGGAGCCAACAAGGAGGAAAGGGGATCAGAGGACAGAGACAAGGTCAGAAAAAGTCTAACAACCACTGTTTTAGAGAATACCCCAATGGCAGCCAGGCAATACAGCAACGCTCAGAGTGTTGTGTGCTAACTCAATGCTTTGCAGTGCCTTTGCAGCTGAATGACTGCTACACAATATATCTTTGGAATATTTTAATCATGTACAACAGAGACCCCACAACACTAGCAATTGTGTTCCAACTGAAGACCAACCACACCTTCCCTAGGCATCCATTCATCTTTCTCTGTTTCTGATTTGTACAACTATTTGTCAGTACTTTCTATGCTTCCGATTAGATTATTACGGAAATTTATAATAGATAGTATCATACACTATGTGATCTTTTGTGACCGGCTTCTTTCACAATAATAATACTTTCAAAGTCATCTATTTTTCAGTCTGTATGACTACTTATTCCTTCCTGTTGCTAAAATTATTCTTTTGCATGAATATGCTGCTTTGTTCATGCACTCGACCACTTAGGGACATTTGAGTTGTATTCATATGGGAGCTATTGTAAGTAATCCTGTAAAAATATCTACGTACAGCTTCTGAATAGACATCTTTCTACCGAATTTCTTCAGAGAAGGAGAATTGCTTGGTTATATGTTCAACATTTTGAGCAACTATCAAATTGTTTTTCAAAAGTGGCTATACCATTTTACATTTAGCTTTATTTGAGATTTCC
This sequence comes from Cryptotis parvus, assembly GCA_021461705.1. NCBI lineage: Eukaryota > Metazoa > Chordata > Mammalia > Eulipotyphla > Soricidae > Cryptotis > Cryptotis parvus. Next base: position 29,704 of record JAJIBD010026919.1, read on the forward strand.
CACAGTCTGTCAACATTTATTACTGCCTGTGTTTTCATGTCGTCTGGGCCTTCCTAGTGGAATCTCACTGTGGTTTTAATTTGCATTTTCTTAAATGGTTAATGAATTGAGCATCCTCTGATGTGCTTATTGTTCACTGTATATGGTATATACAAAATCTATTTTTTAAATTTGGTTGTTCATGATTTTATTCACTGTATCACTGTCTTCCCGTTCATCATCGATTTGCTCGAGCTGGCCCCAGTAACATCTCCATATGTCCTGTCTCATGCTAGTAGAGCCCAAGGGCATCTGCTTGCTCCAGGAACATAAAGAGCCTCAATCCATTCCAGAATGAGGTCTATAATTGTTACTGGTATTTGGCATATCAAATATATGTATTAGTCCTGGACAAAAATCTCTTATTAGTATTTAATTTTGAATATGTTTTTCATTATATGAGCTGTGAGGCAGTTTCCCAGCATCCGGACAGAGAAAATGGTGGCTAGTGTGATGGGTGAGTCTCATCCGGCTGCTTCTGGGACCCCCAGAGGGTATGGGCCCACTCCCCAAACCCATCTGCCCTCCTGGGGGCCCCATAGTCAGCTGAGCCCAGGGCGAGCCGAGTTCCAGCCTTCCCAGCCGCTTGTGAGGCTATTCATGCTATGGCTGGTGGCCCTAGGGCAGCTCCTGGGCGGGGCCACCAGGCTCGACAAAATGGAGGGGGGAATGGCTGACCCCTGACTCCATCTGATGAATTCCCAGTGATTCCCATTTCTGTGAGCCGCCTACCTGGGCTCGAACTGATTTTGCTCTGTGAATCTGGTCGTGAGGCAGTTTCCTGGCATCCAGACAGTGAAAATGGTGGCTAGTGTGATGGGCGAGTCTCATCTGGCTGCTTCCGGGACCCCCCAGAGGTGATGGGCCCACTCCCAAAACCCATCTGCCCTCCTGGGGGCCCCATAGTCAGCTCAGTGCTTTCCCTTTAAGAAGGCATGTTTTCACAAGTAGGGAGCTGAGCTTGAGAGTTTTTCTTTTTATTGTTGTTGTTGTTGTTGTTGTTGTTGTTGTTGTTTTCATGAAAAGGTGTTAAAATAAGTTTGGGAATCTCTGGTACAAAAAAAATAACAGATTTTTCTAAATTAATTTTGTATCCTAAAACTTTAGTAAACTTATGAATTTCTAATAAAAAGTGCTTTTTTAATAATTCCTTAGTATTTTCTATGTTCATAATCATGGCATCTGCAAACAGAGATCACTCCTTCCTTTCTGATATATCCTAACAAATGGAGATGTTACTGGCGTCTGCTCAAGCAAATCGATGAACAATGGGAAGACAAGTGACAAGTGACAAGATTAAAAAATGCTAGAATGCATATATTTACTTACATTCTTACCTCTTCTGAGGCTTTTCATTTCTTCTGAAGTCAAGTACTCCCCCTTTACTTTTCAGATTTCTCCTGAATTCTTTCCTTTATTATGTCCACTAAGACACATGAGTTAGAGAGAAATCCTATGCTTTAGTTTTTAAGAATTATATTATGTTCTGAGTCATTTGTAAAGTATAATTTTTCTGGTTATTATATTTCCAATCTACAATTTTTTTCTTTTGGCATTTTGACTAATTTTACATACTGCTTTCTGACTTCCGTGATTTCTGTTACTATTATCTATTGACTCATTATTGATTCATTATTCAGTGATTCATTATATATAGTCATTATTCTCTTGCATTGAAAATCTATCTTTTAAATTTTGATTATGACATATAGAAGTGTGATAAAAATAAAAAAATTTTATCAAAAAAAATCAAACAATTTTTTTTGATATTTTTTGATAGGATAAGGATGACCTTATCTTATGGCTGCTTGAGCTTCTGAGACATGGAGATCAATTTCTTAAATCAAAGTGGAGAGTTTGGTCCATTATTTTAAACCAATCTTCCTTTTTATCCCCTCTTGTCTACCCTGGGTCCCCATTAGGCATACATTGTTAGTCATCATATATGAACAATATTTTCAATTGTAAAGCATTGGTCCTCAGCTTCCTGATGGGTCTTGAAGCTTATTTTCCTTCTTTATTTTCCTTTCCAGTTCACACATGGGATAATTATAGTCAACCTATATGGAAGTTCACAATTATTTCTTCCGCCAGCTAAATTCTGCTACTGTGCTCTGCTAGTGAATTTCTCATTTAATTTTTACTTTTCCAAAACCATATTTTCTATTCACATCTTTATCATTTTTACCTTTTATGGGAATCTTCTATTTTGTGAGATGTTACTATCAACTGTCCTTGAATTCTTTTCATATATTTTCCTTTTAGTGTACTGAATATATTTTTAGAAACAGATATAAAGTCTTTATCCAGAAAATCATGATCTCACAAGTTTCCATTGACTGTTTTTTTTTCTCTTCTACATAGATGATCCTTTCTGATTTCTCAGTGGGTTCATATTTTTGCTGAAAACTGAAAAGTTTTTAAACAATTAAGTATGGAAGCACTGGGAATTAGACCACCTCTTCCCAAACAAATCTTCGCTGTCGTTACTATTTTTCTTGTTGATATTTCTCTACTGCTTGTTTGCTTTGTTTTCTGGATCAATAATTGATATATTCTCTGAAGTCTTTGTTCAGTTAACTTATTAATCAATCCACGACTGAAAAACAAGTCTTTAACTTGTCATGTCAGACTCTGTGACTATAAGCTTTTAAACTCCATTTTAGACTTTTTTTTTGCTTGAAGAACACTTCAAGATCAGCTTGAGATGACATATTTAAGGTAACCCAGCCTTCCCTGGGCATGTGAAGGGCCATGTTGCTGCGGATATATTAGAGCATTCACAATCTCTCATGGATCTTCATTTTCAGCTTCTAGTTGTCTTCAAGGTTAAACAATCACCAAGGATGCTTTTGGCAAATGCCTTAAGGACAGGGTGTTTCCTCCAGTAAGTGTCAGGAGTCAGATCAGGTAACACCACTACCCTGAAAGGGCTATTTCAGAGTCTTTGAGATAGAAGAGATAGATCAAAGAGAAACAATGCTCCTTCTGTAGGAGTATTTTTGGTGTATTTTCACGTCTGTCTCTATCCTCCAGTGATTGCAAGGTGGGATGACTTTATTCACTGCTGGATGAGACTGGAGAAAGCATAATAGCGGTTCATCCAGATAACATGCCCCAGACCTTACAGTTTCTAATGAAGATTGACAGTTTTCTTGAGTTATTTCTTTATAGATTGTTATAAGACTGGTTCATTACAAAGATCTAAATGAATTGATTCAGATGATTTATTTATTATTGTTTTTTTATGGAGAGCGAATTTACAAATATCCTCACTCAGTCATTCCAGAAGCTGTCCACTGCTGTTTATTCTTAAATTGAAACTTTTCACACATTATAAATTATTCTTCATCTTTTAAGATCTACTTTATATTATGGCATAATTTTATAGAATTCATGAATGCATATCATGTAACATAAACATATTTCCCCCTTTCCCGGTTCTTCTTTATACCACATAGTTCCTAGTTTTATACAGGTGATTCAGTGTCCTAGGTTTCCCCCAATTTTGGTTATGCCATTTTTATCACAGGTACCCAGGAAAGAACATCATGATAGTTCTACATGGTAGAACCTTTACAGAACATGGAGGAAAATTCCACTTCCTCTTTAACAAACAGGATGTTTATATTGCTATTGTTCATCAATATACAAACCACATGTGCTCTATACAGACTTACATAGTCTTGAAGTAGTGTGCTAGATAGTGAAAAATGTGAAAACGATGCTGAGTGGCTGACTTTTTTCTCTTGGAAGTTGAGCACTTGTATGCATTGGGACTTGAAAATGATCAGAAGACAAGTGGACAGAAACTCATCCTTCCTACTGTCAACTATTATATCTACAAACACTGTAAAAAACAGTTTAAAGGGAAAAATATGCATTTGCTTAAAATTATAAATGTTCAATTTAAAATACAAAGGCAAATTAAATTTTAATTGATACCTTAATTTTTTCATTCCTTGAAGTAATTTTAATAGTTAAAAACAGATTAATACATGACTTCTTACATTAAAAATATGCTCACAAAAGTGCCTTTTTTATATTCGATCTTTCAATAAAAAAACTCACTCATTAACTAGACATACACACAGGCACACATACAAACAAAGTAAAACCAGTAACACAGGTTGGGAAGGTAGCTTCAAGGATTGGAGCACATGCTTTGCATGTAGTAGCCTTGGGCTCGATCCTCAATCCCTTATGATTTCCCAAGCACTAGGGAGTAGGCCCTAAGCACTTAGAAATGTTCAGGGTCATAGATAAACAAAAACAATAACAAAGTAATATAGAAAGGTCCTCTAAATTTATTTATTTATTTATTTATGTATCATTATCTGGCTACTAATACCTTATATAGCATCTTTCTACTATCTTATTGAAACACTATAATATATTAAAATTATTTTACTGAAAATGCCTTCCTTTTTACTATGTATAAATTAAATATGGGTATTCATAATCCTTTAACTTTTGGCATAATTTCCACATTTTTTCAAAACTTCAAAACTCATGCAGAAAAATTCTTCCTCTATTATTTAGCCAACTTATTTATGAGCTTCTTCTGAAGTTCATACCATTGCTTAATAGAACACCTCAAAGTATATTTCTTTCTAATAAATTCAAGTAACTTCATGTTGAACATGAAAAGCACCAAAACAATCAGTATATTTTAGAACTAAAGATACTTAAGCTGTCAGCTTAAAGGAAGATTTGTTTTCAGACTCTATCTTATTAAAGAACTATGCAATGCCTGAATATCTAGAGCAAAGACCAACAATGTTCAGAAGACAGAGGCTACAAAGGACCTGAGGAACACAGATATAAGACACAAAATGAGAAACTACGGTGTGATTGCTCACATTCACCTTTCTTTTTAGCTTATGATATTTTCTTTTCAGTTTATGTCATCTCTTTTCTTACTCAGGCCTATAAGCAGGAATAATAAAACTCTATTTTATCATCTGTGGCTCTAACCAGACCATGGAGTCTGGGAAACAAAGGAAATTGTTTACATATACATATAGATGTTCAAAGGTTATCAACCTCAAGTCTTTCATTTTTCATTTTTCTTTCCCAAACAGGTGATAATTCCGTCCTAGGAACAGATTTCATTACTAACGTGAAACAGAAAAGGAGGAGGTAAGTTCAATAGTGGAGAAACACTCTGCAGTTCTCTCATTTTGACTATGCATTGAGACACTCTGATTCTATAATGAAATCAACTCAAGAGAAGTTCTAAACTCTTTAGAATTGTCTAACTATTCTTCTTAAACCAATTTTTTTTCTGAATGAAACATGTTACCTTCTCACCCATTTTAAATAACCCACCTTTGGGATTTCTGAAATATTTACCTTTGGATTTTATAAGAAATATTTTTGAGTCTCTGGTGGAAATAAACACTGGGTTCATGGCGTAATACTAGATTTGTTCTATACTAAGCAAAACTTAAACATCATATGATCAAAAAACAATCAAGATGGGCACCAATTGTTTAGTCCTAAAATTGTCAGTTATTTTCCCAACCATTTCCTTCTGATAAAAATAAAGCAAAACACAAAAACCACTCAGTGCCCCCCTGGAAATCTTCATTTTTTTTTATAAATGAATAAACAAAAAGTCTCCTTCAATTGCACCTTGCCCCCCATTTTCTCCTTAACCTATGCCAGGAGTTGCTCTTTCTCACTTTGAGACACTTTTATAGACTATCGCTTTACATGGGGAGAGAATGCGTCCTCGTTTTATAAAAGTCTAGACAAGTGCTATAGGTCCATTGTGTACTAGCTCACAGTGGGACCTTTGCAAATCATTTATTAAACTGTATCTCTTTTATCTATTAAATAGATGAAATATGTTGTGAAGCAGAAATAAATCATGAATATTAGTCAAGTAACTGCATCAAAATATATATTCATATATAGGTATATACATAAATATTTCTTTTTTTGCCTATATACATGTCTGACAAGCTACCCGTGTCGTATTTGATATGCCAAATACCAGTAACAATTATAGACCTCATTCCAGAATGGATTGAGGCTCTTTATGTTCCTGGAGCAAGCAGGTGCCCTTGGGCTCTACTAGCATGAGACAGGACATATGGAGATGTTACTGGGGCCCGCTCGAGCAAATCGATGATGAACAGGAAGACAGTGATACAGTGATGTCTTATTCATCCAAGTTTCATACACAACAGCATTCTCCCAATCCTCCATCTACGTGGAGATTTTGTCAAGGATCTGCTAAAGCAGTGGATAAAACAGTCTGCTGATAAAGTTCCCACGACCTGTCGGTAACTGTTTTCTTTTCTGGAGAAATAGCTGTGTCAAAATTCAGGTCAACTTCTTTCTTTCCAGTTATAAGAATTAAGTATCTACAGTAAAATTATCTGTGTTGGGACTGGAGTAATAGCATAGCGAGTAGGGCGTTTGCCTTGCACATGGCAGACCTGGGTTCGATCCCCTGCATCCCATATGGTTCCCCGAGCACCACTAGGAGTAATTCCTGAGTGCAGAGTAGGAGTAATCCCTAAGCATTGTTGGGTGTGACCCAAAAAACAAACAAACAAAAAAGTCTGTGCTGAGATGATAACAATACTTCCTCCCCCTGTCATGTTCCCTAAGACATAGAGTTTCCTTAAGTTCCGTTTATTATAAGAAAGTGGAAGTAAAGAAAAAAGGAAATGAAAAGGAAAGATAGGGTGGGGCAGGGCAGGGTAGGGAGAGAGGGAACAGGACTGTGTGTGTGTGTGTGTGTGTGTGTTGCGTTGGTAGAGGAGAAGGCAGTTACTTTTTAGCCATCCTGGCATCAAGGCAAACCATTCTATTGCACTTTAATCAATAGAATCACTTTCAAAGACAGCTACAATTTTCTCCTTACATGATCAACCATAACAGTTTGCAATCTCAGAGGAGGTTTGGAACAAAAGAGTCTCGAAAGCCAACACAGCTTGGAAAAAAAAACTACAAGCTCTGACTGCACACTGCTTTTATCTCCCCAAATGGAGCTATGGCACTGCAGTAAAGCCGTTTTCCATCCATTCCTGCTCTGTCCCAGAAGAGAGTCCTGTACCTGCTCAAACAATCTCTAACCCCACGGTGCTGAAATGGAATGACTAGATTTTCTGAATTTCAACCTAAATTTTTTAAAACATCTGGCTTATTCCCTGAATGCTTTATCTTCTGTATCTAGGGGGCATCTTGCTCCCAAAACTGTTAGGAAATATTTGTTTCCTGTCAATATCCCCAAATAGTAAGTTGCCTGCACGGCAGAGCCTGGCAAGCTACCCGTGTCGTATTTGATATGCCAAATACCAGTGACAATTATAGACCTCATTCCCATGACCTGATGGAATGGTTTGAGGCTTTTATATTCCTGGAGCCAGCAGGTGCCCTTGAGCTTTACTTGCATGAGACAGGTCATATGGAGATGTTACTGGTGCCCGCTCGAGCAAATCGATGATGAACGGGGAAGACAGTGATACAGTGATCCCCAAATATCTAGGCATTAAGAAATCTTTAAGAAAAGGTCTCTGGTTTCCTTTCTACAATTGTCATCTCTGAAGACACAACAGTGATTCATTTCTCCAGTGCAGAAAAGCTCTGGTCAATAGGGAAAGCAAAGTGGGGCTCTGTGGGGGAGGCGAGTGGGGGGAGCCACAGCTTTTACGTGCTTCACACAGACTCGCCAGGTGCAGCATGAGCTTTCCGAAACTGTGCCTTGATTTTTGGGAGCACAGGGCAGACCCTTTCCTAAGCTGGCCCACAAGGACAGTGACCAGACTGGTTATCTTGAGAAGCAGAAGAAAAAGAGGCATGACATTTGTACATAGAAACCCGTTCAGATCGTCTAACAGTACTCCTTCTCTGGGAAAGCTATATGGAAAATAAAACAAAACTGGAAAGTTAAGATATTGAATGCAAACAAACAAATCAGTAAAATAAGGGGTGTAGTCCTGTGTCTAGGGGTAAAACCCACCCACAGGCACATTCCTCAGAACCCCTGTCAGTGACCATTCCTCCCTCTGGACTCGTCTTCAGTGCGTGCCTCCTGAGCAGAGGTCTGAGAATTAGGACCCAGAGGGGCAAGGCCTGAGCTACTGGCCCCAGTTTTGGCCTTTGCACACAGGCCCCACAGCCAAGCTTTCTGCAAGCAGTAGCTCTGGAAACTATGGCCAAGAATGTTCAAATGCAAAACCCACCCCTCGGAGGCAGAGCCAATAAATCATTCATGGATCTGCTCACTGGAGGCGCAGGCTGGGAGGCTGCAATTGCAAGGAAGAAGTGACTGGGACCCAAGAGCCCTCCTAGAGGCTCGAAACTGGGTAACTGCGCCCCCCCACCCCGCCCAATCCCTGACCTTCCTTGGAATGTCCCATGAATATCTACTCCTGGTTTTCTTCCCTGAGGAAAGCAAGCTGTGAGCTGGCCTGGACCGTCACTCAGTTCTAGCTCTTTAGGGAAGTATCTTCTCTTTCTAATACGGTGAGGGAGAGGAGGAGAGGCTCCCAGCTTGGTGAATTGAAAGCAGAATTTCCCAGTATTTTCAATTTAAACTGGGAGTAAGGGTCTCAGGGAAGGGGAGCGGGGAGGAAGACCACACAGCCAGCAGGTTGCTTCTAGTGGGACAATACGGTGAGTGATCAAGATGTTTTCTATATTTGTCACCTCCGTTCCTTCCAACACAGGCACTTGATGAAGAGTGACAATTCGATTGCATCCAGACTTCTTTTACTCTTTCCACTTTTGGTTCCCCTGGGAAACGTCCTTCAGCCAGGAAGAAACCGCACACAGACTTCAATCGCTTTATAAATCTGGTTGGGTTTCAGTCTTCTGCCTTCGAGACCATGGTTTCCTTTAGAACCTGCATGTACAACACAGTCCAAAGAAAGCCCTCAACCCGGCCTAGGACACAAAAGAGCCTCCTAACTCCCCAAATGACTGATCCCTGGGAAGCTAATTCAGTAAGCAAAGAGCCAACAATCTAGGCTTCCTCATCCTGAGGAATCTTAACAATCCAAGCAAGATGTGAAATATCAAGCTAGAGCACTTTTATGAAATTCCTCATCTAATTCAAAAGCTGGCCTGGGGTTCCTTTCCTTGTTTGTGTTCACGGATAACCCATAAATCAAGATTGCTAATCGCGGGGCTTTGCAGGCAGCGATGATTTAGTGTAAGGAGATGGTGTAGGGTGTTGGCATCTGGGGATGCTTGTTCTTATTCCAGTTCCCACCATGCTACTCACTTAACCTCTTCCCTTCAACTCCCCATCTGTATGTGGGAAGGGGTCATAGGAGCTATATTGCCTTATATCTTCCTACATCATAAGAATGACATACGCTTTCTAATGAACCTTGCCTGTTTGAATCAATAGTTGATAGCCTGTATCCTCTGAAACTCTCATTAGCCAACAGCTCTCCTCTGGTCCTCCTATCCAGTAAGACTTTGGGTGGGGTGAGGGAATATATTTGAAGCACTAGTTGGAACATCCAAAGAGCTCAAGAAATGATAGGTTTTATTTTTTATGCCTGGGTGAATGCACTCTCTATCCCACAGAAGAAGAAAGGAGAACCAAAGCGTGCTAGGTTGGCTCTGTAAGTCTACATCAAAGAGGACAAAGGGAAGAATGGAAGGTGAAAAAGTGGAAGGTGACAGCCATAGACAGGACTGGGGTCACTCCAGGGTGTGACCAAATGGCTTCGCTCTTCACTAACTCTGGAAGAATGTCATTATGAGCAGTGGCAGGAACCATCTGGACATTGCCATTTTTCTTCCCTTTATGCTTTGAAGAATTAAATTAACATTCCATAAAGCAATTTCATCTCTGAAGGAAACAACAGGAAAATTAAGCTAAAATTAAGCTTTATCTTCAAAGAAAACAACAGGAAAATTAAGTCAAATTAAGCTTTTTGGTCTCCTGGCTTCTTTCTCAAAGAACTACCCACCCACCCAAGTAATTCCCCCTAAGTCTTTAGAACAGAACACAAGATGACTGTGGGCTAAGACAGTTTCGGGCATTACTATTAATCCAGTATTGATTACACCAAAAATACAGCTCATTTTTTCCCTCTTCCCATTGAAATCCATTAAAATATCTCGAATTCTAGGAAGATGATCCATTGCTGAATTGCAAAGCAAGTGCTTCCTACCTAACCATGTTGTTTCCAGGATGACATCAACAGTGAGAGATAATAAATTGTCCATCTTTCCATGCTGTTAACAGGAATAATCTTTCACTTCCTGATGACCTCAAAATATTTCACAGACATTATCTCATTAGGAAAGTATTAATGGGAGATTCCTGTGCAAACATTATAAAAAAAAGTGTGGTAGAAGATACGTGGGAAGGGAAACCAAAATTGCAATCATTACTTGACCATGCAATGATATAACTCATTATTATATTATCTTTAATGGCTTAGAAAATACATTTCTGGTCATGGTATCATTTGAATTTTAACATAAACCTGTGAGACAAACAGGACAACGTGCAATAAGTTGTGATCAAGACTGTAGTCACACATTAAAACTGATTTATCCACAGAGTTCAAAACTTTGTAGAGGTTAGTTCAAATAATATTGAAGGGTTGGAGAGAGAGTACAGTGGTTAAGGCGTCTGCCTGTAAGCATCTGACCCTGGTTCAATCTCTGGCACTGCATATGGTCTTCTGATCACTGTCATGAATGACCAATGACCACAGAGCTCCCTGTATGTGGTACAACACTCCTCTTTCCCGCTCAAATAACATTGTTTACAAATATGTGTGTATAATGGAATATTCCTACTATGTCAGTTTTACAAGCTTTCGCCTTCTTTCACCTTTTTGTTGGCTTGTTTTTTGGGGCTACACTCACTGGTGCTCATGGCTTACTCCTGGTTCTGTGCTCAGGGATCACTTCAGCAAGGCTAAGGGGACCCTATGGGTTTCCAGGAATTGACCCAATTCTGTCACAAGCAAAGGTCAAAGCATCTTACCTCCTGTACGATCTCTCCAATCCTGCTTCTGCACATTTTCAAGGGGAAAAAAAACACTCACATTTTTGGTTTAAAAAAAAAAACACATGAAATATGGTATTTGATCCAAACTTCTAGTTCAGGTGTATAATTTCTAACCTAGGAAGCACATTTTTCCTGACATTATGTAAAGTTTTATGCCTATAGCATGTTTATTTATAATCCATCATTCTGATAAGCCAAAAAATTAGAAAGCTATTAGGACATATTCTTTTCTTCAAATAACTAGCCTTCATATATTATTTTAGAAAAATGATTTATTATAGTTTCCTAAATCCATCAAAGACACGGCTCTTATACAGGGCCATGAATAACGTGGAAAGCAGGAGATGATCCTGATTAACCCTCCCCTGACACATTTCAGGGTTCACCTGCCCTGAACCCAGCTGGGAATAATGCCCAGTTTTATCCAAACTATTTATCTCTTCATCTTCTATAAAGAATATGATGAGGAGACTGTAAGCAGACACTTAATATCTCTGTTTTCTATCCAAATGTTGTAAGGAGCCAAGTAACTTCTTTAAAAGTAAAACGTGTGATGTGAATCTGTGGAAACCACTTGACACAAGTCCCTCTTAGGCCCTGGGACGAGCAACCATCTGTCAAAGCCGGGGCATGGTGAGTCAGAGCCTAAAGGGAGCGGAGTCCTGGGGGAAGAGTTGGGTGAGCCACTTCATAGTTTTATATCTTCTTCTTCCATACCAAGTGTGCTGCAAGGACTAAAGGGAGCAAACAGTCAAGATTTTATTCTTATATGTTTTCATCTTGGCTTCAAAAATCCCTACCCTTTCTTTCCCTTGCCATATAAATAACATGTAAGTACAAGAGTGACCTGGAATTAAGTCAAATGGGCTCAGTCCACATATTCATCTGTAAAGAGAAATGGTTTTGAAAGTGGTGGGTAGGGAAGCCATATTTATGCACAAATGGTTATCCTTAGCTTTTCCAAACTTGCTGACTTCCTTCTCAGAAAGGGGGAAAAGAAGATAGAGGTGCATTTCTTTTTTTCTGGAGAAGATTCAATAAATCCAAGCATCTGACATTTTATGTATCCAGTAAACCTTCTCCCCAGTGCCTGCTCTATGATTACAAGGGCCCCACAGATCAGGAGTGCAGAGCTCCACATAATCATTACAAGCTATAAAACTGGGTACACAGTATTTTGAACTTACGAAATTAAGAACACCTAATGACAGCAAATCATAATGACAGACAGTGTGTCACGATAGAGGCAAGCTGTGAAAAATGCTTCTCCTCAAGTCAGTTGGGGGAAACTGATTTTTCTTGCTATTCTCAAGCACGCCAGCCTCTAAGAGTGCTTTCAGTGGAGGGGAGAGAGAGACAGAGAGAGACAGAGACAGAGACACAGAGACAGAAAGAGAAAGAGAGAGAGGAGGAAAAGTGTCTGCTATAGAGGCAGGCTGGGAGTGGGGGAGGGAATCAGGTAACATTGGTGGTGGGAAATGTGCACTGGTGGAGGGATGGATGCTGGAACACTGTATGACTGAAACCCAATCATGAATATCTTTGTAATTGTATAACTCACAGTAGTATAATAAAATAAAATAAAATAAAATGAGTACTTTCAGCATGCAGAACAGAAAGGAATGGAAAAGTCTCTCTTCAATTGTATGATCCAAAACTCAAGGAAGAATGCGGACAGGGATCAAGAGGAATATTTATTTTACATGTAATTTATTTTATACAGAAGTAGATTTTCTCTTAACCTAACATATATAAAACACTTGGAAAGGAATCAGATGGAGGAGCAGCTCCAATAATTTGCAGGGAGACTAGGCTCACGATATAGTTTTGATGTTTAGGTTTGTATCGTACTCATTCCACAACTCCCAAACACTTTGAAGTCATGTTAAATTCAAGAAGACACCTAAGTCACACAGAGTACAATTTCCCAATGACTAGAATAGAAAATAAACATATTTTGTTTTCTTGCCTTTTAGGGTGTGCATCTCTAAATTAGTACCTGTGAATACAACTCAAACCTCAAACACATTCCCTAGAAAAGAACAGCTTGGGTTGGGATAAAATTCTGTGATGCACAGTTGACATTCTAAGACCTTCATAATTTCATTGTTTTTGAAGTAAAACAAAAGTTTCAGCTTCGTAGAGAGGGGAGGAAATAGGGCAATCAGATTTGGGCATTTGTTTGATTTTTTTTTTTACCCATTGTATAACAGACCACGAAAGTTTTCACTGGAGTCTTATCTTGCAAACAGAGGTTCGTGCTTGCTAGAAAACATGTCATAAAATGCTGTTTTCAGAAAAGCTGTTAAAATTCCAGAAATGGAGTTCAATGAAGGATTTCAGCTTCTGACTTGATCTTGAGTTCCAAGGACATACGCTAAAATAATCTCTACTGATCCTTTTTTTCAATGGAGTTAAGACTGAACAACTTCCAGGAATTAAAATACAATTGTAATTTTATATTTTACAATACTTCAAAGCAGAGAGTTGTGATTTTCATTTTACTAGAGATGAAACTGAAGTGACGGTATAGCAGGATAAGGTGCTTGCCTTGCATGTGGCTGACTGGTGTATGCCGGCATTCCATACGCCCCTGAGTCTGCCAGGAGTTTTCCCTGAGTGATGAGGCAGAAGAGCCAGAAGTAAGCCCTGAGCACTGCCAGGTGTGGTCCCCAAAACACAAACAAAAACTCCCTGAATCTCAAAGCTTAGGTTACCATCAAGTCCATGAAGCTACACAATGCTGTAGAGCACAATGGACAAAGGCCTCCTCTTACATCCTCTACACACACACACACACACACACACACACAATTCTTGTTTGACTCCATCCCATGCCACCTTTATTGAGTGCTTGCTGCTGACTGAACAACTTCAGTAAAATGACTGCTTACAATTCAGCCATAAACACAGACCCTAGGGCCCAGCAATAGTCACATCATAGCCCCCTCCCCTGTACCCCATCTTGAGTTGTGTGACTCGTTTCCAAGCAATACAATCTGTGAAAGGGATGGGTTCCATTCCCGCAGAGCTGTTGTGATGTTCTACTAGAACTGGCACCAACTGAGAAGAGTATTCGGCTGTTCTGTCATTGGGAAAGCATATATTTGAGACTGGAAATCATGAATTGGGTTCATGACCAAAGAACAACCTCAAGTCAACTCTACCTGAGTCAGAACCGAGGAATATTCTAGAGCATGGGGGCAGGGAAATGGCTTGGAGTTGGGTCTTTGGTGCTGAAATTTGGCTATGAGAGGGGGTCTTCAGTCCTTTTGTCTGTTCATATTGGTAGGCAAACCTTCCAACTGAAGGCGTAATAGAAGCTTTCACTATTCTTACCAGTAGTCAATGCCTTGTTTCTCACAGTCACTGGAGTATGCACCCTGCTAAGGCAGGGTGTATACTTTCCCCTGAGAAGTCTCAACATCTCTCAACTAGAGACAGGAGTCAATGTGACTGAAACCAGATTCCACAGCGGGATGAGAGAGGTTCCCCTGCTGGTGTGGGAGGAGTGAGAGCCACGTTGTGAAAAGGCCACTGGCAAGTGACTGAAGACTCAGTGGTGGGAGAGGTCTCCAGATGAACATCAGCAGGGAAATGCAGGGGAAAGTTGAATCCTGTCAAAATGCTTCTTCCCTTTTTTGGTGACAACTGGCAGTGCTCAGGACTCAGTCCAGGCTTAACACTCAGTGATCATTTCTGGAAGTGCTCAGGGGAGCAAATGTGTTGGTTATGTGCAAGGCAAGCACCCTCCGTGCTGTACTGTGTCTCCTCTTACATCCTGCCAGACTCTTAAGTGAGCTTGAAAGAAGACTCCCTGGACAGCATCTTGATGTGAGGAAACCCAAGCCTCCTCCTTGACTTGACTCTCGGCAGAGAATCCATCCGAGATGAACCTATCAAGTATGGCCCACAGAAACAGATTCTGTGCTTTTGCCAAATCTGTGATGAGTTTGATAGCACTACAAAATAGCCTAAGATAGCACCTCTATAACAGTCAGTTCTAGGCTGGCACAAAGGACTCCAAAGTACAAAGGACTCCAGGAAGCAACTACAGTGAAGAGGAAAGAGTTAAGCCGCTGCTTCTATATAAATGCACTGTGAACAATGAGGAGTCAGTCTGATAATGACACCCATCGTGCCAATCTATAGGAACAGCCTTTCCACCCCTCAAGGAGGACTGATGAAAGATGAGCTTTTGAATGTTTTTTCGCTCTCTGTGGCATGCACGTGTTCCAGAGCAGAGTCTGTGGCCTGCTGACTGGCACTGCACGTTCCAACATGAACTCATAATCTCAGAAACATGGTTGGAAGTGAAGCGTCCTTGATTTCCAAAATGGTAAGACAAGAGTTAAAAACGGCCCCCTCTCCTTCCCCCTTATCTGCACATATGCAACAAACATCCTCTCATCGCCAGGAGTGAAGGCCATCTTCATAACTCATGGATTCTCCCCTTTGCCACACAATTCAACTCTACACCAACACCCACAATTCAACTGAGTCACAGTTTAAACAAATGCCTGGAAAACTATATGCTCAATGGCTGTGCCTATAATAGAAGCATCTCTTCCCTTTTGTTAGGGCAGAGAGACACTGAACAGTACTAAGGTGGAAATCGAATATAGGAAATGCTGTTTTTTCCCCCAACCACCATTTTTTGCCACAAGTTTTGAAACTGTCTTACTACACCCCCAGCATAATATATTAGTTTGACAGCAAGATGAATAGACAAAAACATAGTAATAACAAAGAGTCATTCCCTGAAGCTACAAATTAGCTGCTCCTGTATGTTTTGAAGACTTGTAGGTCTGATTAATTATCTATTTGAAAAACACTACTATTTGTCCTTATTCCCAGCATGATGAGGGAATTGGGAAAAGAGTGGTAGGTTCAGCTCTACACTAGAGAACATATTTTGAGTTCCCGCTATAGTCAAGGAACTGAGCTAGGTTCTGGGATGGATTGGGGATCCTAATCTTGGTTTCTCACTGATATCAAGAAAGGAATTTAAAAAGTGCCAAATCTCTGGTACAGTTATATAAGAAGAAAACAGCCAACCCCATTAAAAAATGGGGAGAAGAGATGAATAGACACTTTGACAAGGAAGAAATTCAAATGGCCAAAAGTCATATGAAAAAATGCTCATCGTCACTAATCATCAGAGAGATGCAAATCAAAACAACAATGAGATATCACCTCACACCACAGAGACTGACCCATATCCAAAAAAGTAAAAGCAACAAGTGCTGGCATGGATGCGGGAAAAGGGGACTCTCATACATTGTTGGTGGGAATGTCGACTTGTACAATCTTTGTGGAAAACAATATGGAAATTCCTCCAAAAACTAGAAATTGAGCTCCCCTTTGACCCAGCCATACCACTCCTGGAAATATACCCTTGGAAGCCAAAAACACACAGCGGAAACACAATCCGCACTTTTATTTTCATCGCAGCACTATTCACAATAGCCAGAACCTGGAAACAACCAGTATGCCCGAGAACTGATGACTGGATAAAGAAACTGTGGTACATCTACACAATGGAATACTATGCAGCTGTAGGGGAAATGAAGTTATGAAATTTGCCTATAAATGGATGGACATGGAAAGGATCATGTTGAGTGAAATTAGTAAGAAGAAAAGAGATATAGAATGACTGCATTTATTTGCATGACATAAATATATATACACATATTATGACACCAAAATCCAATGTCAGGCGAAACGTGGATCAGGAGGTCTTACCAAAAGTGGAAATTACCGCAAACATGTGGGAGTCAGAGGTTAGGTAAAACAGAGAAGGGAACATGTGTGAATAAATGTCGAAAGGGCTAATACCAACCTAGAACTGAGCATTAAATACAGGCAAAAAAAGGCACACATTGGCCTCTAAGTGTATGTAGTGCAACCAACAATGTGTAAGAGAAGGAAAAGAGAGAGAGGGAGAGAGAAAAGAGATAAAGAACCTGCCATTTAGGCAGGCTATGGGGGGGGGGAGGGAATTGGGGACATTGGTGGTGGAAAATGGGCACTGGTGGAGGGCGGGTGCTGGAACACTATGTGACCGAAACCTCCAAACATGAACAATGTTGTAATTGTATATCTCACGGTGGTATAATAAAATATTTAATAAAAAAAGTAAAAAAAAGAAAATATAAAAAAATAAAAAGTGTCAATCACTGGTGGAGGGGTGGGTGCTGGAACACTGTATGACTGAAACCCAAATATGAACATCTTTGTAATTGTATATCTCATGGTGGTATAATAAAATACTTTAAAAAATTAAAAAAATAAAAAGTGCCAATGCCCAGATCTAGAATGTGGCCTAATTTTTTTCTTTGTTTGTTTCAGTCACACCCAGAGGTGCTGAGGCCTACTCCTGGCTCTGTCTTCAGGGATCGTGCCTGGCAATGCTCAGGGATGGTATGTGGAACTGGGATCATACTGGTGTTGGCCACAAGGATGGCAAACACCACACCCCCTTTATTACCTCTCTGGCCCTCTAGATTCCACCTTACATTGCCAGGTAAGCACATGGACTAGGTAAGATGATTCTGTTTTACAAACCAGTGAACTGAGTCCTAGAGAGGCTAAGAGCATTGCTTAGTTCACAGGCATCTCTGCTGAGCAGTCACTCAGCCCAGAGCCCAGGCATGGTTTGTGGTGCTCTGCTGCTTCCCTTCCAGGAGAAAAGCTATTAATGACTTCTCTTCTAATAAGAACTGTGGTCTTTGCTCATCATTCACCTTATCTTGGAGGTAGCAGTCATTGTTCCCATCATAAATCCCTCTCACCAAGTCTCAGCTGTGGCCTAGACACTGAGACGGTGGGTTATTTGGTTTAGTTCTGTCTTCTGTTTGGGGGCACACCTGGTAGTGCTCAGGGATTACTCCTGGCTCTGTGCTCAGGGATCATTCCTAGAGGTACTCAGGGGACCATACTTGGTATTTTATATCTCTGGTCCCAAACACTGAAATTTTATTTTGAAGTACAACAGGTTTTATTTGGAAGTTCTCAGGAAGGGAAGATGAGAGAGAGAGAGAGAGAGAGAGAGAGAGAGAACATGGGCTTCTCCAGAGTGGAGAGAGAGCCCCCAATACACAGCCCTGCAATAAATTATGAAGGAATGAAAACACACAAGAGGGGAGATGAGGGCGCCACGTGCTCAGACACACAGCTACCTCTCAGCAGCACATGTGCACAAGAAGCATGTAGGCTCAGGCAGCATATGCGTCCCAAACACTGAGATTTTTACAGCTCCTCTACCAGATTCTAATGTGCACCTGAAGAGAGTAAAGTTGCAATTAATGCAGGAAGGAAGGAAGGAAGGAAGGAAGGAAGGAAGGAAGGAAGGAAGGAAGGAAGGAAGGAAGGAAGGAAGGAAGGAAGGAAGGAAGGAAGGAAGGGAAGGGAGGGAGGAAGGAAGATCAAATTTTCTGTGTGTGTGCGCATGTGTGTGCATACCGTGTGTGTGTGTGTATGTATATGTGTAGGGATGGATAGTGGATGGGGTGGATGGGGGATGGATAGTACTAAATAAAATTAGTTTATTTAGGACAACCCAAATAAATAAAAATTTAATAAAAAATTAATAAATAAAGCCCTGCACACTTAATCCTAAAGTTTTACATCTGCATCTGGGATTGAAAAAGAAGGAAAATTAAAAATTCATGCCAACCTCATGTATTATTTCAAAATCTGGCTTTGAGTCACAAAGAAGGGGAGGGAGGGGTGAGGGAAGGCGGAGGAGAAAATAATTTGAAAACAGGAGGAGGAGGAGGCGGTGGCGGAGGAGGAGAAGGACGGTACTTCAGAAGAAAGAGAAGAAGTGAAAAAAGAGGAAAGATTTGGACAGCACTTCTTCACAGCCATATGGGAAAAGTGACAAAGAACAGGCACAGTTATTAATGAAAATAAGCTGCAGAGGACAGGACCAGGCAGAAAACAACAAAGCATTTAATTATATAGCGACAGTGGCAGCGCTGGGAATTTCCCTGAGATTAATGGAGTAGCTGGGAAGAGGCCCTGGGGACAACCGGAATGAACACAGTGAATGACTAAGGCACGGGGAAGCCTCTTGTTAGCTCTGCTGTTAAGCAGTAAATGGTGGATGCTTTGGAGCTTGGCTTATTTTCTTTCTTATCTTCCTAGTGAAAAAATTAACAGCCGATAGTTTGGTTTCAGTTAAGATTCCTGCAGAGAATGTAAGAGTGTCTAGTTTATCTCTCACTATTCAACTCTTTTAAACATGGATAAAACTTTTCATTTTATTAGGAGTGATGACCGAGATAAATTTTGAAGCGTTGGGAAAGAAGGGACTAGAATGGACTTTATGAAAACTGAACTTTCAAGACGTGGCCAAGCTAGATGGCAAATCAACAAGCAGGATTAAGGCACCATGATGAATTGTGAATGGAAGCTACTTCCCTTTTTGGGCAGGGATTACAATGTGTGTGCAATTAAATACAACACTTAGCACAACCAAGTGCTAAATATTGATACATTTTTACAAATTTATGATTTGACTGAGCAACCAGAAAACACTTTGCGGTCTGGGATCTTAGGCCCTCTGTAATTTTCTCCCATTTTAGTGCCTAGTGTAACACTGCTAGCTTAAGGTTGGCAATGTTAAGTATAAATGTGAGTTAAATCTCCCCATATTTATTTCTTCTTTTTGGTCACTGGTTATTTTTAATAAAACGAAATACTCTGAGATCTTCGAATTGTGTTGGAAGAATCATGTTGAAGATAAATATCATTTAATTTTATAGCTGACATATAGTTTTACTCAACATTCTTAAGATATAAATAAGCACTGACGCTCCAAAGACCTAGAAAATTTCCTCCTACCAAAGACATTGAGGGAGGTTACAGAGTTTCAGAGCTGGGAAGAGTGATTAGGCAGTGGGGGTCAGAGAGACAGTAGAGCAGGAAGGGTGTAATCTCTGGAATCTGATCCCCAGAATTCCATGTGGCCTCCCAAACCCAGACAGGAATAATTCCTGAGCACAGAGCCATGAATAAGCCCTTAGCACTGCTAGGTGTGGCCCCCAAACAAACAGTTTTTTTAAAAAGGGGTTCTTAGGTAGTATCCTTATTCTAAAGATGAGGACTATATCACTGTATCACTGTCTTCCCATTGTTCATCGATTTGCTCGAGTGGGCACTAGTAACATCTCCGTTGGTCCTGTCAAAAGCAAGTGCAACCCAAGAGCATCTACTTGCTACAGGGACAGGAGGAGCCTGAATCCATTCTTCAGGTTATAGAACTGAGGTCCATAATAGTTACTAGTCTTTGGCATAAAAAGTAAATAAAACACAGTAGCTTGCCAGTCTTTACCATGTGGGTGGTATAGTCTAAGTAGAAGGCTCTCAACCCGAGCATTTACTGATGAAACTTAAAGTGGGAAGATCAGGTTTTCTCTTGGATGGAGCTCTGAAGAAGTATGGAGTCTGGATGTTGAGAATGACTAACTGCATGATGTGTGATTTGCTCTGGCTTCTTGCCAGGCTAACTGGTATCAGTTAAAACATGTCTCTAACTGTTTACTATGTATAAATGTGAAAGAAATTAGGAAGAACCTTATGCAAAATTCAGTATCCTATAAAAATATCGCACGGCAAAGGGGCCGCGCCAAGGGACATGTGGATCTGGCATGGGTGGGTCTCTCTCTTCTGGGGCAACTGGCATGGAGGCAGAGGAAAGGGCAGGGCCCAAAACTCCACTCCCAGTCCGGCCAGCGTGGTCTCTCCCCCACTCATGAGAGCAAACCCTTGGAGCCATGTTGGACTCGCCAGGGGATGGCCAAGCCCCTTACCGGAGGTCAGCACAATGGGTTGCTTCCACATGGGGCCGGCCGAGCAGCGCAGCTGTGGGTCTGAAGGACTATATATCCAAAGAGAAACATTACTTAGTGCCTACGATCACAAGATTCAATTAAGAGCAGTCAGGGACATAACTTGTGCCATCCACCCTCACCCAGTGTAATGTCCATGAACTTTTCTTTTTTCACATGGTCTCCTTGGTGAATAGATGTTTATCCTGTATGCACCAATACAATGGACTTTTGACAAAGGAGTGGAAGGAAGAGCAAACTGTGCCCAAATGTCCAGCTTGGAAAATCACAGTTACATGGAGAAGACTACTTTTACAGATGATATTAGGGAAATTATATGAACACATATACAAAGCTTTCCCATCTATTAATATTCTTCTTTGATCACCATGCATGTAAGAATTCCCAGGAAGAAGGCAGTTTAAAGACTATCAATGATAATGGAATGGTGGGGCTGGAGCAATAGGACAGTAGCTGGGTATTTGTCTTGCATGCAACAGACCCAGGTTCAATCCCTGGCACCCCATACAGTCCCCCAAGTACTGCCTGGAAGGAGTAATTCCTGAGTACAGAGAGAGCAGTAACCCCTGAATATCACTGGGTGCCCCCAAAAGAAATGGGAATGATGGGAGCAATTAAAAAAAAACTGTCCCAGGATTATCACATAAATATCTCTGTATTTTGTCTCGATGGAGAAATGCATATATCCTTTCTATTATTACATTATTATTTGTGTGAAGATATAAAAGGGCAACATTTAAACAGTATTGAGCACATAAGGGGTATTTAGATCAATTACTTTAAAATTGGCATTTATTGTGTAGTGTGTGTTCATTAAGATTTAATTCCCAATAGGAATAAAACGCCCACATGTCCTAATGGTAACACTTTTTGGTATCGACTCCCAAAACACAGAACCATTAAACTGAAAGGTTTTATGTACACCTCTGCTCAATGCAATACTTTGTATAGCAGCAAGACATGAAAAAGAATTGCCACATACAACTATAGATCGAACAAGAAGTTGTGACACATGTATTCAATGAGGTACTCTGCAGCTCACTGAAGGTCAGACAGTGGGATTGGCTGCAATGTGAATGGTCCAAGGAGATATCACTCAGTAAAGTCAGGCAGAAAGAAGGGAACAGGCAAGATGATCTGTTTCGTTTGTGGTACCTAAAGACACACAGCAACAGCGTCCAAAGTAACACAATGGGAGACTGGTCACAGACTGATCTGTGAAAGAGAGATTGAAAAGTGAGGTATTGGGGACCTGGGAGGAGGCGGCACAGCGGAGACAGGTGTGGTGTTGGAATTTTGTACAAGTGAAACCATGATTTTTTAATAGAACTATTCCAGACACTCTAGTCCCTAGAAGCCAATATTGAGCCAAAGGAAAAAAATCTATTATCCCTTCCACAGCTTTTTGTTCTTCACTGACAGGAATTCAGAGAATACTTTAAGTCCCTAGGTCTTCTCAGAATAAAGAGAAAATCCTTTGATCTCTTTACATCAGGCACCAAAAGAAGCCAAGGTGTCGCCTATTGTCCTTATTCTGAGATGGCAATAGCTCTTTCTCCTGAGGATGAAAATGTCCTTGATATGAAGTCCCTTTCCTGAATTACCAGCTTCCTACCTGGTCTCTCTGTTCCTACCCTGGTCTGCTATCTCTTCTCAAACTCTCACCATCAATGGGTTCTTTTGTTTTGAAAATTTGTCACTTTTTATTTTAGGTGCCATAGTTTACAAAATTGTTAATGCTAGGGTTTGGGGTTCATGCATAAAATATTCCAGGACCAGCCCTCCACCAATGTCCATTTTCATCCACCATGTTCCCTTCACTGGATTTTGCCAGAGAAATCACTAATACCAAGTGCCAGAACTGTCAATACAAAAGCCATATCAGGTCACTCTTCATCTTAAAATATTCCAGTTGCTTTTTAATTTCATCCTAATTAAAGTCAAAGCCTTTATAGAGATCAGTAAGAGCTTACATGGTTTCCCCCATCACCCCCAAATCTCTCTGATATCATTCTCTTCTTCCTTCCTGGTCTTCTCTAATGAAACTTGCAGACAAAGGACTTTTGCCTTGGCTACTCCTTTTGCTGTGTCCAGATTATGGCGACCCACTGCCAGGCTTTCTTCAGCCCTTTGCTGAGCCCTTTGTCTTCTCTTTGAATTTTTTCTCTGTTCACCCAATGTTCTGTTTCTATTTCAATAGTTTTTCATCATAGCAATCATCTGACATACTGTGCATTGTATATGTTTTACTATAAAACATATAGTATCTCCCTGCTTCTGAGTGTTTTTAAAATAATCTTTTCATTTCCATATTCCCAGAAGGCGACAGCTTGGTGAAGGCCCTCTTCAAAATTCATGGAAAAGGCTAAAGGCATGGTTTCCAAGGTTCCTTAGCAGATGCAGACCAAGGAGTTGGACATTAAGAAATATATGTGATTTTTTCCGGCTGTACATAACAAGTATGCCATTTCCCTAACCCTGTATCATAATAAAACTGATTTTTCTTAGTAACAGTAAGACAGAGAATGAAAGGCATAGAATTGAAGACATAGAATCTAACATAGAAATGAGATTAGGATGTTCAAAGACTACAAGAATAAAATAGACAATGAAAGTTTAAATAAAGTCTGTAAGTACCTTAGGTCAAGAAGATAAACATTTTTATTACTGGACATGTAATGCAATTTGGAGATGACTGCTGAACTAGAGCCATTACTGACTGGATCCCATGGGATGTCAAAAGATCACGTGGGGATCTACAAGATGGTCAGACTTCTTCGTCAAGACCCTGAAGAAACGGTTTGAGGTTCTTTGTATTCCAGAAGCAACCAGATGCCATTGGGCTACACTGGCACGTGATAGGGTCCAATGGAAATGTTA
The DNA here is from genome assembly GCA_021461705.1 of Cryptotis parvus. Lineage (NCBI taxonomy): Eukaryota > Metazoa > Chordata > Mammalia > Eulipotyphla > Soricidae > Cryptotis > Cryptotis parvus. Next base: position 53,479 of record JAJIBD010026919.1, read on the forward strand.
CTGGCGCCCGCTCGAGCAAATCGATGAATAACGGGATTCAAGTGATCAAGTGATCAAGCACCTTAGGTGTCCTGGTACTAAGGTTAAGGGGAACAAGAGAACTTGGGTCAGCAGTACTAGGTTACAATTTGTCTTCAGGCTTTAAACAGTGACAAAGTCTGTACTACAGTTCCCACACCTGAAAGCAAACGGTACTAGCCATGCAGCTTGTGTACACACCTAGTTCCCGGCTTATTCAAAGTGGCAAAGATGTCCCATAAGTTTTATGTGAACTTGACAGTCACCTTCTGCCTTGAAACAGTGCTGCCATAGCCTCCCCTGGTCTCACCCTGCCCCAGCCTCAGGATAACCTGGAGTCAGAGACTTTTTTATAAAATGCAATTCAGAGAGCACCCCTCCCTTCCTGATGGCTCTTCACGACCCGCTACCCCTCACACCGAGGTTATGGGACATGCTTCTTACCATGATTTTATTTCTACTGATTTTTGTAGCTCCATCCTGGGATCCCTGGATCCAGACAAGGTAACTCTTTGCTTTTCAAAAATTCAGTTTTCTCTTACATCAGTCTTCACTCAGCTGTGTCTTCTGCCCCCAAACACACCCCTGTACCCTCACTCTTCTCTAGTCAATTCTTATTTGGCAAATTGATATCGATCTTCAGCTCTGTGAATGCAGATCATCCCAAGCCTGAATGAGGTGGGGAGGGGGTTTCCATGTTTTCCCTTGGAACTATGAACTTCCTTTCTCCCGACACAGTTTTGTCAAGATCTTTCTGGCTTGTTGGCTGCTAAACCTCGGAGACCAACTAATACTGGGATTTGACCTAGTGGCTGCTGAGCAGCTGTTGACAGAGCAAATGCCACTTTCTTGTAAGCAACTCTCCTGCCACTGTCCCAGATGACTTATAATAGTTTATTTTCAGTGTTGAAAGCATAGCGAGATAAGTAAATATTACCCATGCAATATAATTTTTTGTTCTGAGATTGTTTTAGCCTTACAAGGGCTCCAAAGATAGCTCTACTTGGTATAACTTTCATTCATGTTCATCAGTTTTGAGCATACTACATTACTCCAGTGCACTTCCAAAATCAAAAAATTGATAATGGTACAGTGCTCTGGAAAATATTAGAGATTTTGTTTGGGTGTCACCAGTTCCCAAATATAATGCTGCTATTTAAACTGCCACCCACTGCATCCATCCACGATTGTCCACAGCAACTATTACCGTGGAGCTCTCAGGTTCCATATTAATTGGAATTACTTTGTGTAGAAGACTTGCCATTCCTTCTCACAGTTGCTACTTGTTTTGTAATCAATAGGAACTCAAGGATATCCAAATTATCCCTTGGCTTATGATCCACACTGTTACTGGATTTATGTTCATGCTTATTTTCCTCAAATAATCCCTGTTCTACCCAATCATAACCTCCTCAGTAGATATGCTCCATCTCTCATGTATCTTAGGCCTGTCTTTCTTTCTGGCACCAGTAGATGTTCTGAACTCATCTTTCATTTGACTGCTTCAGCCCTAGATAGAACCAGTTCTCTGATGAATCTAGTGACTTCTATTGGAGAAGTATACCTGCCTTTCGAACACGACCAGAGCCTTCACACTGCACCATTCCCACACTCTCCACTCAGGGACTCCTCTGTTGCCTTTGGAGAAACAGCAGAATGCTTGGGACTGGCTCTAGGCGCAGCCTTTCCCCTTTGAAGTAGACAGCACCATCGAAACAAAAACTTCCGAGTTCCTGTCACTTCTACGGCAAAATATTTTAGCTAAATGCTTATTTTTTGAGATCTTTTGATATTTAAGACACCAAATGGAAAATAACCAAGATAAAGTAAAAGTGCAGTGATTTTATTCTAAGCCAGTGTTTCGAGTACATTAAAGAAAACTTAGATGAGGCTGAAGCTATAGTATAGGAGGTTGGGTGCTTGCCTTGCATACAGTTGACCTGGGATTCAATCCCAGGCATCTATATTGTCCCTTGAGTACTGCCAGGAGTGATTCTTCAGCACAGAGCCAGGAGTCACCGCTGAGTATTACAGGGTGTGGCCCCCAGACAAACAAACAATAAAAACCTATACCAGTGCCTGGCATAAAAATAGTCATATGGCTCACCAATACCTCAGAAAAGTGATAAACTTAGAACCCAAGGACATACTTGTCATCTGGCTTTTAATTCTGTGTTTAATTTGGATAGAAAAGAAGTCAGAGAAATTATAAATATCATGACCTACGAGGGAAATGTGCTCAAGAAAACCTGGCTATTCTTTCCCTGAATGCGTTCTCATGTTCCCCAAATTTCAGTGGCAGGCAAACAACTCAGGTTATAATTATACTCTAAAAAGGAGTGAATCTGTGAAAAGAGACTGGCTTCTTTTTTATTCTCTACTTTCCCACCCCCCCCCTACAGGAGGATTTGAATCTGTGATTTCGCTTTGCCAGAAGGGGAAGAAAGTAAGTACCTTTACTTACTTACCATCCAAACAATGACTCACCAAGTGTGGATAAGGCTTTAAAATGGCTTCCCTGGTTTGAGAACCTTGGGGGATTATGCTAAATCATCGCTGCTGCAGGGCGAATCGGGGCCAGCCTGCAGCTGGAGAATATCTACAGGCCAGTGACACACAGTCGAGTCTCAGGCTGGACCTTGAATAACAAACACTGACTTCCTTTGACAGCACATTCCAGGCCTGCTGTTGTGGGAGCAAAGGCAACAGCCATTTCACTAGGATCATAAATGATGGCTCAGAAGCCCCCAGAACTGATTGCTTTGAAACCCTCTTCTGCTCTCTCACGTTTTTATCTGGGCTCTCCATTCTCCAAAGAGCTGCCCTCTCCAATCCCAACCTTGCCTCTGCAAACAGGTTTTATGAGGCTGCATGTTTTTAATTAAGAAAAGAAAGAAGCCGTGTGATAGACGGAAAAAAGTCTGCTGTTCGGTGAAATCTCTAAGAGGAATGCTTCGTTCTTTTACTGGCTTTCCATGATCTCAGATTCACACAGTGTATATACAGTTGTGGTGTTGTTTAACAGCTTGGAGCCCATCTCTTCCAGGAATGCTCAACACAATGTCCTCCTAGATCTCAACTGCCAAGAAGGGAGTTGTATTTTTGCTTCATTGCTTTGGAGACAATGCTACGGACAATCGCTATATCTCTTGCTCCCTCCATTTTCACCCTTTAGTTGCTTCCCCATCCTGAGTTGATGTTTGACTGCTGAGGACTCGATGAAACTCACATGGTGTCAGTTTCTCCAGGCAAGATTTCCACAACCCTCTCAATACCCAGTCTCTCTGCCAGGCACAATCCAGGCTGCCAGCTGGCGCATGGTAACTCAGACCCAGGCTTTACTGCTGACATCCATCAGAAATTGAGGTAGGCTCTTTTTCTTTTTTAAATATCTACACAGATTATCTTTTAGCATATACTCCTTGGAAAGGTTTAATGTACTAACCAGGGAGATTGTTCATTGGATAAATGCTTCCGAAGCCACTTGATTGAAATCCTTCCGAACATCATTCTTTAAATGGCCACACGACAAAGAGCTGCTGGCATTGAGAAGCTGGCAAGATTGGGAGGCATCCCTACTGCCTTCAGGGGTGTTGCTCCATGTAATTTCAATGGCTGAAGATGAGCAGTGGATGGCAGAAAGTGTTGACTGTCCAAGGCCCTCTCACCTGCACTTCCTGTGGCGGTCAAGAGAGGGCACAGCGCAGAATGCGGAATGCCTAATTAGGAAACGTGTACTGATTCAGCAGAGAAAGGGCATTGTTTTCTCTCAGTCTTTTCTGCCCACTCATTTTCTTCCGACCAAGTAGGTGGCCTGCCCTGCTTCATAAATGATAGTCTATCCTGGTTTTGTAACCAATCTCCACTTACCTTACTAATCACAGCAAGTTAGGTCGAGTATGTGTTTCTCTTTTGACCTGTTGGTTTAGTTAATTACCCCCCCATCTATCAGCATCTACTTGGCTCACATTGAACTGAGGTCAAAAGAAAGTCAGCTCAGGAAGGTGGGAGGGAAACCAATTTGGGCTGCCATATGGCACCTAACGGAGGCCAGACGCCCAGCACGTACCTAGAGGGTGCACCACTAGTCACAGACTTGCTGTTCAGACTCTCCTCCTCTCCAGACGCTCCTGACTTTGATGCCCACTCAATGTTTCAGGGCCCAAGTCATGGTCTAAATCAGCGGTAGGAACAACATGAGGTGAAGAGCCCTCTCCACCCACCCCATTGGATGGTTTGGGGCTATGTCTCTTAGACTCAAGATGAGTGAGTGATTGTGTGGGAGGGACAGAGGTTTCAGGCGGACACACGGCCATCCAAAGTCACTCCTGAAGCTGGATGTGTGATGTGGACAGCCCACAGTCTGCCCGCCCTTTCAGGATTTTGTATATCTGAAGAGAATGGCTCTTCTCCTGCACAGAAGCCCTCCTTCAACAATGGGATTCCTCTTAAGGGCAGAGAGAAAACAGTCCAGGAGTGTGGAAAGTAGGAGTGAAGCTGACCATCTGTGCCAAAAGGTGTAGAGCAGAAAACAAAGAACATTTTGTTCTCCCCAGGCACAACTTTTCTGTGGAAAGATGTCCTGGCTTCCCTGGACATAGCTAATACATGATATAATAGGCAAACCTTGTCTTAATCAATTTTTCCTCCCAATCCCCACACCTACCCCTCAGAAGAAAGTGTTCTTAAAAAGGTACACCCCCCAAATTTGGACTTCCATTAGCCACTGCATTCAGGTTTAAATTTGGGGTGACGTTGATATAGATCTTCCACTCTAAAGACTAAGCCCCTCCACTTTCATGCACAGAAATACCCCTAAGTGCAGTGAGCAAATGCATGAGTAGAGAGAAAGCACTGAATGATTGGTGAATATTTCAGTTACACATATTCTAAATGTTACATTTACATAACCCAGGCCACCTCTCTGGTATGAGAAACTGTGTTTAGAAACCATTAAGAAGTGGCCATTCCTCAATTATTCTCCCTAATTCACTGAGAGTCTGATGTTGGTACGTAACTACACTGGCAAGGAAAGTCTGTTCCTGTCTCCACTGCAGTTTATAGTTTATAAATACTATGTGATCCTTAATTGCTGCTGCTATAACCAAACAGTCCTAGATGAGAATACGGAAAGAGAGAAAAGGCTAGGAATGAGAAAGAAAGGTTCTAACCACGAAATATTTGTGCATCCTTCTTGCTGATATATAAAGGGAACCCTGCCCCAACCAATGACAATCTAGACTTCAATCTTCTGTTTATAAGTGTCACTCACACTGAGCACATATGAGGCTCAGGCACTGTCTTAAGTCTGCCCAGGGATGATCCCACTTACTTCCCATAAGAACAAATGAGTCTGTCAGTTAGTCCCCAAATATTTACTGAGCAACTACAATGTGTCAAACACTAATCTCGGCAGTATTAAGACACATAAAAGTGCCCTGTTCTATATCGTGTAGTGCAGACAGGAGTTAGAGGCGCCAAGATTTGACTTGAAGAAGTCAAGTTACTGGGTTGTAAAACCATTATAGCTAGCAGGTATACAAATATTCGACTCTTTCAGAGGTCACTGAGAAGGTCCTAAATCACAAAACGGTTCATTGTGAAGTACTTGGGAGATGTTTGTGCCCTGTGCTGAGTATTACCAGGTTGCAGAGTTGAGCTGTTCTGCACTAGTCGAGCACACACAGAGCCAGAGCCTGTGCAGAGCCCAAACCAGGGTTAGCTCCCCCAGGTTCAAGTCCTAACCCTGCCACTCACTCAGCTTTACACAAGTCATTAAACCTTCCTGCACCTCAATTTCATCATCTGTAGAGATGGTAACAAGATCCAATTTAGCATGATACAGTGAGCTAGTGAATGAAATATTCTAAATAAAATATGCTGCAAGGTGCCTGGTGTTAGGATGATGGCTGTTTTCGGGTGTCTGGAAGTACAGCAGGATTTGAGACATGAATTCAGTTGCCAGAGGAATGCAACGCCCTACACTGCATTCCTGACTCTACCTACCTGGATAGTAAATAAGCCTCAGTATTCAGGATGAGCCCAGAAGTAGGAAGAGTGAGAAAGCTAACCAAGGAAGCTGGGTTGATTGCTCTGCACGCCCCTGGGGTTGGGTAGGTTTGGTCTGACTCTCATGTTGATCTCCCGTGGCCCAGGAAAATGAGGTCTTGTGTTCTGGCACTTCCTTCCGGTCTCTTCCTTCAGAATGGGAAGGTCCTTAGTCCCAGAGAGAGGAACCATGTCTAAAGGGTACAGACTGCCGTATCCACCAGCCTGGCTGTCTCTTTAGCTGAGGAGCTAGAGAGCTGCCTCAGCTCTCTTTAGCTCCCCCCTTCTGGCTAGACTGTTTTCACTCTCAATTTCTCCTCTTTCCTGGGGAAGTCACTTCCATTAATCAGTCCATGTGGTTTGGCCTGCAATTTACAACCTCCTCTTCTCTGCATATAGTTCTCCAAGGGACCCCTCTCCTCTTTACAAAGAGGGGTACAAAACTCAAGTTCTTTCAAGTCGCATCTCACTCAAAGGATAATGCAACATGAACCCTGAAAATTGGAAACTGACTAGCAATGACTCACAGGATTTGGGCCAGAGCCCCTTTCCTTAGTTTCTCCTGAGTCTAATCTGAACTCCATTCCTGCCTATTTTTCACAGGCTTTTCCGGGCATTCACCCAGGCATGATACACCTGTGACTTTTGGCCAAAGTTTTTCCAATGGAACTTGCCTTATATATAGATGTTAAGCATTCAAACATTTTATATTCTTCTCAGTGAACATGAGTATGCTACCCACACGGCAGAGCCTGGCAAGCTACCCGTGTCGTGTTTGATATGCCAAATACCAGTAACAATTATAGACCTCATTCCCATGACCTGATGGAATGGTTTGAGGCTCTTTATGTTCCTGGAGCAAGCAGGTGCCCGTGGGCTCTACTTGCATGAGACAGGACATAAGGAGAAGTTACTGGTGCTCGCTCGAGCCAATCGATGATGAACGGGAAGACAGTGACAGTGATATTGAAGAGCTAAATGCACTGTACAGGTTCTGAGACTTTATTAAATACAGAACACTTGTGCTCATCATTTTATTGCTGGGTAAAACCAAAGTTTTGGAAAACACCCTCAATTTTCATGTGTAAGAATCCTAATTAATATAAACACGATGCCCCAAATCAACATGCATTTACCATCTGATACTTCTGTCGGGGAGAAGTTTGGCACTAAATCATCAGAACCAGCAGCTACAAAGGAGAATCCATTTCCCTGGCTCCTCCAATTTCCAGAGTCTACCAACTCTGGCTAATGGTTCCCCTTTATTTTGGTATTCTGACGTCAGCAGTGCTCTTTTTTTTTTTTCTGGACACATCTCTCTCCTCTGGAACTCAATTTCTGACCTCAGAGAGAAGAAGTTCTTTAGTTTCGGGGACCTGCGAGCCTCTCCATCTCAGCTTATAACCTCACTCTATTTGCAAATTCCCTTATGTCATATGAGATAATATATTCACCGGGTCTCAGGATGAGAATATGGACCTCACTGACAGTATATCCTATCCCTCGCCGGTCCTCTCTTGGTCACCAAAGGATTCCCATACAAAAAAAAACAGAAAAGGATTCCCATAGACAAATCCATTTATGCCATCCCAAGGTCCTCAGTATCCTCCACCATTATAGCTTCTTTCTACTCACTGTCCCACAGCTCACCTAAACCTTATAGCTCAAAAGCCCCAACTCTCACTGTCTACCTCACACAAATCAGGTTTGTATGGATGAGAGGCACTGGGCGGCAACATAATTAGTCTTCTTTCTTGAAAAATAATTCCAGCTCTTTTTCTACGGTTTTTGCATTTTATCCAATATTTCCATTTGGTGAAGACATTCTGAGATGTTTCTGTTTAAAAGGTCATGATTGATTTGTTTTTTTCCCCCTGACAAATCCCCATATACAATATGTACTATTTCAATCTTTGCTTTCTGACCTTAACTATACCTCTAGGGTACATCACTTGATCACTTGACGTCCCTTTACTCATCGATTTGCTCGAGTGGGCACCAGTAACATTTCCATTCGACCCTATACATGCCACTGTAGCCCAATGGCATCTGGTTGCTCTAGTGTACATAGAGGTAAGCATATGTTTCTCTTATATTGCTATCTCTTCCTAGTGTCTGCTGCATATGGAAACAAAAAAGAGTCACTGGTGGCGGGATGGGTGCTGCAACAGTGTTTGACCAAAACCCAAATATGAACTTTTTAATTGTATATCTTTGTAATTTAAAAATAAAAAATTAGAAGAAAGAAAGAAAGAAAGAAAGAAAGAAAGAAAAGAAAGAAAGAAAGAAAGAAAGAAAGAAAGAAAGAAAGAAAGAAAGAAAGAAAGAAAGAAAGAAAGAAAGAAAGAAAGAAAGAAAGAAAAGAAAGAAAGAAAGAAAGAAAGAAAGAAAGAAAGAAAGAAAGAAAAAGAAAGAAAGAAAGAAAGAAAGAAAGAAAGAAAGAGAAAGAGAGAAAAAAGATAAAGTATCTGCCATAGAGGCAGGCTAGGAGATGGGGGGGAGGGAACCGGGGTCATTGGTCATGGGAAATGGGCACTGGTGGAGGGATGGGTGCTGGAACACTGTATGACCTAAACCCAAACATGAACATCTTTGTAATTGTATGTCTCACGGTGATATAATAAAATATTTAAAAAAAGGCTAATTAGCAGCTCAAAATATTCCGTATGTTTAAAAATCTAAAAACACTACATAGATAGATGGTTTAGGTTCTGGTTTCTAAATAGCACTTTTAGCCAACAGAGAACAAATCTCTCACACACAAATTCATGAACTATCTTTGAAAATATGAAAATTTACTGATTTATCTAATGATTAGCTATAAAGCTTAATAAACTTAGTTTAGTTTCACCTATTATGAATGCATCTTTGCAGTAAAAGTATTCCAAGATTCAACAAACTTGTCGCTTGTCAACAAAATTATCGCTTGGTAATTTATTTATTTTTGTTTTTATTTGTTTCCCAATAAAATAAAATGCATTCACTGTAGTAAAATTAGCCTATAATAATTTGGGGGTCAAATGAGCACATATTAAAAATAAGACATATTAATAGTGTGCATGATTGAAACTTTACACGAGGTACACAAGATTTATAACACTTAGCTGAGCATACAGACAGAGGTATTTGGGAGAACACAATAAATATTCTGTACTTAATTCTGGGTTATTACATATTAATCACATATTAAATTTTAAACTCATATTTTTCTTTGTAATTTTCATTCTCTTTTCTTTGTCCCTTCAAATAAGAAAAATTGTTTTATTTACTAAAACTTCAAATAAGAAAAATAAGTTTATTTACTAAAACTATGGCAATATTATGCATTTACAGGTGGTTGTAAAATTTTAAATTTCTACTGAACTAAACATGGCAGAGCCTAGCAAGCTACCCGTGTCTTATTTGATATGCCAAAAACCAGTAACAATTATGGACCTCAATTCCATGACCTGAAGAATGGTTTGAGGCTCTTTATGTTCTTGGAGCAAGCAGGTGCCCTTGGGCTCTACTAGCATAAGACAGGACATATGGAGATGTTACTGGTGCCCACTCGAGCAAATCGATGATGAACAGGAAGACAGTGATACAGTGATATTGAACTAAAAATCCTTTTTAATAGATCTGAAAAATTGACCTTAAAAATGTCTAAGTAGAATATCCATTCTGCTATCCAGGTATGTTAAGCCAAATTTTTGTCCCAAATAGTGCCATCATAATGTAATGTTTAAATACTCAAATTACGGAACACAAAATCAACTGGCAACAATAATTTCTAAGAAGCATTGTAGTCTTTAGCGATATTTATTGACCTTAACATCTCCAGCAATAACTAATCATGAATTATTCATAGCAGATAAAAGATCTCCAGTTATCTGATGGGATCCAATCCCACCAATCTGCCCTCATAAAATGTTTGAAGCCTTCTGGCATTTTGCCCTGGGTAGGCGCCTCATTCTTCCAGCACTTTAGTTCACAAGAACATCTTGTATTTCAGTGAAGGGAAAAAAACCACCTTCCCATTGTGATAAATAATGAAGGAAATCCCTCCAATCTGATGTTTTAAATATATACCATGATTCAAAAATTTTAACCTGACTATATATTTTCCTTCATATTGAGATATAAGGACCTCCACATTTTTATAAAGCTTCTGTGTTTTGCTTTTGGGGCTCTTCCAGATCAAATTATTAATGTTTCCTCCCTTTCCACTGGGGATATTTAGCACACTTCACATTTTTCTCATATTAAATTTTAAGCTCTTCCATTTTTTCTTTAAAGTTTCCATTCTCCTCCCTTTGCCCCTTCTTCATATATTACTCAACCTCAAAAGATGAATAAGAGGTTCTAGCATGAAATCATAAGCACAATTTAAAATAGAAATTTTACTCGTAAAACTGAATTGAATAAAAATGTGAGAGAAGGCTTTAAGATCTTTGAGAAGTTAGATCATAATTTCCTTTGTTCTGGTTCCTCATTTTTCTCTAGTAATGGTCCAAGAGACATAAAGTATGCTTCATAGATACTGATTAATCCGAATGAATGCTTCTAAGTAATGAAGAGGGAAGACAGGAGCAGCAAAGAAAACATTTGTTGAGCACATAGAATTGTGTGGAGTTTTGTTAGAAATATTCAAGCAGTCGAAGCAAACCGCCTGGTTTTTTTAATCCCACCCATGTCAGAACCCTGCCACAACCTGTGACCCTGATAGGTTGTTCTTTTGTACTTCAGGCTCCTCATTGGAAAAAGAACGGCTAATAATAGTCATAGAGCAGATGTAATATTACATGAATTTATAAGTGTCAGGGCCCATAACAGTGATTGGCTCACAGTATAAGCTATAAACATTGGCTAATTATTATGATTGCTGATATTATTACATCTCATTTGGGTTGGGTGCCCAGAGATGGTTATTACCAACTGCACTTTATTGAACAAACTGAAACTCCCTCACAGCTAACCATGTCCACAGGTAGTAAGTGGTTTGTTGAGCCCCAAATCTGTGTTCCAGTCCCTAAAGAGTGATGACATGCTGACTCTGGGAAGCTTTGAAAGTGGTTTTCCTGAGGATAAATCAGAAAACTCTGAAACCCATCTCTCTATCCCCGACAGTTCCTGTTCCCTTTTTTATATTAAGTTGGTCCTTGCTCTATAGTCCTTTGATGTCTTCTAACTCCAGCTTTAATGATATATGTAAGTTTCTTGGGAAAAAGAAGAAACAAGAAGGTTATTCCACTCGTTGCTATAAAAATTCCATCAAACTTAGTATTTCTAGTGCTTCTCCCTCCCTCAGAGCCTCCCCAAGTATTTTCCACTGACTTCTTTTTCCTCTCATTGATTCTATTGTACTTAAAGCCTCCACTCAACAACTGGAAGATGGTTTTATGTGTGATCCAAAAGTGAACTGCACATCCCTTAAACTTCTAACTCTTCTCACATTAATTTTCATGATCAGGTCTAGCCTTTTCATTTGAAAGCTTTCTCTTTCATTCTGCAACTGTCTTTTCATAGGAACCTTGAGTCTGAATTGAATACCAAATTAATCACCCTAAGCTCGTCACTTAGTTGTATTCATGTCATATAAGTGATATTGTATACATATGATGTCTGTGTATGATCTTGATGATCAGCCCGGCTCATGGAGATCCACCCTGCAGCAGTTTTTTTTTTCCCAATTCGGCCCAGGTATGCTGAACCAGAGACTCACAGTCATGGGGCAGAGCTGCTACTTGCTCTCCCTGTGCCCAGCTGCTCATGAGGTGCCCCGGAGGCAGGGGCGGGATCTAGCGCTGGCCTACCACCCCAGCAGAGCCTCACAACAAGCCAGACGACCCCCACTCCATGGGGGCTGCCATTTTCCACATCTGGACTTCCCTCTTGTCACAACTCCACCCAGCAGACCAGACTTTCACAGCCCGGATCATCGACAGCCACCTTGCAGCAGTTTTTTTTTCAATCCGGCCCAGGTATGCTGAACCAGAGACTCACAGACATGGGGCAGAGCTGCTACTTGCTCTCCCTGTGCCCAGCTGCTCATGAGGCGCCCGGGAGGCATGGCGGGTTCTAGCCCTGGCCTGCCACCCCAGCAGAGCCCCACAACAAGCCAAACAACCCCCCCCCACTCCATGGGGGCCGCCATTTCCACATCCAGACTTCCCTCTCGTCACAACTCCACCCAGCAGACCAGACTATTACAGCCTGGCTCTCGCGGCTGCTTGCAGCCGCAGCAGTTCATCAATAAATGTTTTATTTAGAGGTGACTACAAGAGTATGCCACCCGCATGGCAAGCCTGGCAAGCTGCTCATGTCGTATTTGATATGCCAAATACCAGTAACATTTATATTAGGTCATTCGCATGACCTAATATAATGGTTTGAGGCTCTTTATGTTCCTGGAGCAAGCAGATGCCTTGGGTTCTACTAGCATGAGACAGGACATATGGAGATATTACTGGTGCCTGCTCCAGCAAATAGATGATGAACGGGAAGATAGTGATAGTAATAGTGATGATGTCTATGAATTTTCTTGTGTATTATGATTATATAATATTGAGGAAAGCTAGGTAAAGACTTCACAAGAACTCTGTGCTGCTTTTACCACTTAATATGATTTTCTGAAAATATTTCAAAATAGAAAGTTCTGAATCATTTTTCTGGGACACAAACTATCAGTAGAGTTTTCTAATTGTAAGTCATATGCGCCCAATTGTTGGGTTCTGAGCTGCTAGCCTTAGGGTCCAGCATTTTCTCATCACAAGACCCTAAGGGCAGGACCCAAAAATGGGCCCTGCCTCAGGGTTACACCCAAAACATCTGTGCATATCTGAGCTAAGGTAAGGTAGAATATGCCTGGTCTTCTTCTGATCACAGGAATATGTAAATCAATAATGGTTATCTTGCAAATGTTACCTTGCAAATGCTAAATCTGTAATTGTCATTTGTTGTGAAGATTGTTGTCTGTTAGAATGGCCCAGGAGCTTGTAAATGCCCTGTGATGTGTTCTTGTACCCCCTCCACCCAAATATTGTATAAAAGGCTTAAACTGTGTTCAGTACATCGAGTGCTGCTGCCCAGAACTTTCTTTCCTTTCTCAGCAGTAGCAGCAAGGCAGAGTTACTCCCAAGTCCACCCCTCTCCTTTTTCTGCAGGGATGAAGTCTGGCAAGATCTAGGTCTTCCTCATTTGTGCCAGGGGCTGCTGGCTAGGGTATCTGACATCTGGCACCCAACGTGGGGCTCGAACCCACAACCCTGAGATTAAGAGTCTCATGCTCTACCAACTGAGCTAGACAATAAAATATTAAGGTTCTTCTTAGCATTAAATACAGGCAAAAAGATACACATGATAACCTCTAAGTATATGTATTACAATCCACAATATATAAGAGAAGGAAGAGAGGCAGGCTAGGGGAGGGGAGGGAATCGGGGACATTGGTGGTGGGAAATGGGCACTGGTGGAGGGATGGGTCTCATGCTCTACCGACTGAGCTAGACAATAAAATATTAAGGTTCTTCTTAGCATTAAATACAGGCAAAAAAGTATTACATGATAACCTCTAAGTTATATATTACAATCCACAATACGTAAGAGAAGGAAGAGAGAAAGAAAGCTGGAACACTGTATGACCGAAACCCAAACATGGACATTTTTGTAATTGTTTATCTCACAGTGGTATAATAAAATATATTTTAAAAAATTAAGGTTCTTGAAGACAAGGACAGCCAAATAGTCCTCCAGGTTTCCTCTGCAGTACAGACATTTTATTGGGCATTTGGTGGGAGGATGAAGAGGGTGGAGGAGATAGAAACTTTGCAGCAGTGCATGAATATTTATAAATTTGTATTTTTGATGCAATAATAGAAATGCATAGTCACTGTACTCATCATTGGACCACTTTTGGAAAGATATGAGAAAAGTCAATTCAGGATATAAAACAGAATGAAAAATATTCCAGATGTTCAAATAGATAATCAATATTCACTCATGATACCACATATGCCTGAATCTTCCTTTCAATGATTTAGCTCAACATGTGTTGCCAAATGGCTATGAGGATGGCTCAGTTGTTAGATTCAGTTGTAATTTATGGGTTTCCTTATATAGAGCGAGGAAGAGAGAGAAACAGGTCAGGGACGTAGTTCAATAGTAAAGCACATGCTTCACACCTATAAGACACAGTATTCAACCTAGTGCATCCTAAATAAAACAGTCAAATAATGAATAATCACAATTTCTATTTCTTTTTTATTTGGGACTTCACCACTTATACTCCTACCCATTGGCACAGAATAAAAGGGAACTAAAAAAATTGTTCATGGGTCAAAGAGATAGTAGAGTGGGTAGGGCTCTTGCATTATACACGGCCAACCTAGGTTTGATCCCTGGTATCCCAGAGGTTACCCCAAGCACTGCCAAGAATAATTACTGAGTAACCCCTGAACATTGCCAGGTGTGGCCTCAAAATATATTATCTATCTATCTATCTATCTATCTATCTATCTATCTATCTATCTATCTATCTATCTATCTATCTCTATCTCTCTATCTCTCTATTTCTCTATCTCTTTACCTGAGTTTAAATTCATAAATGTATCATTTAGAAAAATATGGCATCTTTCTATCCCAGTGAGTAGGAACTTATGAACCTTTCTCAGTGCTAAAGATACTTCTACACCTACTATTGCAGAAGTTTGATAGATGCTATAGTCATGGATTCAATTAAAAACATTTTTCCAAATTTGGAGAAAGAGCAACTATCTTTAATTTTATTCTACATTGCCACCACTTGATTAAATGGAGGAAGGTGTTAATAAGCACCAGGATATGAGTTCAATTTCTCCCATCCAAGAACTATACAGGCCCAACCCTGCTTAGCTTCCCACATCAGGTGCGTTCAGGGTGGTATGGCCATAGACTATGAGTTCTATTTCTATGCGACAGACTTAGCTTCTTTCCAGAACCCACCACAGTTTGAGATGATTATGTCTCACTTGCAGCCACGTGACCTACAAGTTTAGCCTACCCACCCCCAATAATCCCAGAATGAGGAGTGGCTTTTTTAAAAACAAAATTAACACAATGATTTACAAAGTGATTCATAATGCAGTTTCAGACATTCAATATTCAATGCTAATTCTACCACCAATGTGACCGTCCCTCACGGTGTCATCTTAGAACCAAAGTTCAACATTTCCCAGTTGTACTTTATTTTGATCTGGGGAGAAGAGGCTCCCAAGCAGTGCTCGGTGTTGGGGTGTTGGGGGCGAGGGTCAGGCCCAGCAGAACTCAGTAAACCAGACCGGATGATTCAGTGCTTGGCTGAAGAACACAGCATTGCTCAGGCAGGCCTTGCATTGCCAGGGACTGAATCCAGGTCCAGTTCACGCACAGTACACACCCCTAATCCCTGTGCTATTTCTCCAGGCTTTATACTTTATTTTTCAACCAAATTCAAACAACATTTGCCCTACCATAATGTAAATAAAAATTCTGTCTTAAGGAACTCAGAAATGCCTGAGGCAAATTTTCCCTTTCAGTCATTTTTGGCTGCTGCACTCTCTTCCCCTGGCGCAGGAGCATCTGAAGGGCAGAGCCTGGATTTTGCTCAGTGGGTCTCATGAGCTCCTGCACTCCATGCTACCTGCAGCTCACATGAGCTAGATGGTTTTCAAAGCTTAAAAACATGTATTATGAACGGAAATTGAGTACAAGGGCACTCCAGATGTATGCCCGACTATTGATAGCATCTGAGAACTCCTGAGAACTAAATATCGCTGGCCCTGCTATGGGACTATGAATCAAGTTCTTGGATCAGGGGCCTAAAGTATATATTTCCATAATCCAGCCCTGCATGGACTTCTCAGATATGCTGATGTGTGAATTCTACCCTAATAACCCAATGAAGAAAACCCTCTCATGCCTAGCTTGGCTTTGCATTGGAGTTTTCCAAGTTATAAACATGTGGCCATTTTAGTATAAAAGGTATATACGATGAGTTTCAGAAATATGATTCCTGCCTGCAGTAGACATCTGGAACAATGAAAGCAGATAGTTGCAATGCACTTTGAGCTAATAAAAATATAGAAACAGCAATGAGAGGTGCTAAAACATTAACCAATTATAACTGAGGTTACCACCCTCATCCTTCCCTTATTAAACATCATTTAATGAACATAGAAATAATGTGATATGGTTTTATTATTAATAGACCCCACTAAAGACCTTTATTTTTTTCTTTACTAGTTGTAATTTATCTTAGAAAAAAAGTTCTCACTGGGATTCCTCATGATTTTAATGAATTAAATAACATCAAAATAGAAAATTGTATTATTTAATAAGATCATCTTGTTTCAAAACCAACATATTTCCAGCAGGCAAATTATGGGGAGCTTGATGAAAGCAATGGCCTCTGGCAGAGAGGCCAGAGGAAGAGATTGAAGGCAACAAAACTGCATTTAGGAAGATATATAAGCTTTTATGCCTGAGATGGTGCTGGGGCGAAAAATCAGGGTCAGGCTACAGTCAACGTGATCACTGAGCAACTAAACTATGGAAGAGAAAAGCTAGGCATGGTTTGAGACTTTCTCTCAACTTTCGCTTATAAAGAACTGCTATCAGAATAGGATATAGGGCCTTGTAATTTGGTAGGGGTACTCTGGGAGGCAGGGCATAAAAGCTAATGGACATTTTGGGGTTCCAAAGAAGGTAAAGTTATATTGGGTATGAATGCCCCATTATTCTACCAGACATTAATGGAAGGGTTACTATGCAGGAATATCATACAGGTGGCTAATACTTGATCAGGTTAATCACTTGATCCCAAATAAAGGAGATTAATCTACAACTGAGCTTCACTCATCCAATCACTGGAAGACATTTAATGTAAAAACTGAGATTTCCTGAGTGAAACTTGCATCAAATTTGCAGCCTTAATGCCTGTTTTGATGTCTATTTTGCTATGAAATCCTATGGGTTTCAGCCTTGCCATCTCCCCATAAGGATCAAAAATTATTCCATTAAGTAAACGAATGATTGAATGAGTATGTGTGTGTGTGATGTGTATGTGTGATTCCATGGATGGAATGACCCACTTCTACTCACAACCAAGTTCTTGTCACCAGATACATTCCATCATAATGATCAGATTTCATTTTAGTAAGGCGATCATTTAAAATATATGTCCTTAGTAAGTTACAAAGCATGGATGTCAAAGTGAATCATAAGCCTGACTCAGTTTATTCATTTACTGCAACCATGCCTGCATCCCCAACTGCCCAGGCTTCCAGGATAAGATGATGAATAGAAGCAGGATCTGCCTTTAGGAAATATATATGAATCTGGTACCACATACAAGGCGCCAAGCTAGCTATTCTAGGAAACAAAATTGGTTCTCAACTGATATTGGTTGAATGAAAAGCTAGACTATAGAAATATGAAATGTCAAAGATGTAGTTTGTGACATATATACAACAACTGAGTTATCATTTGAGGAATTTTCTTCCCTAACAAAATGACTGTTTATATATTTTAAAGCAGAGATTTTTTCCACACTGGTTTATAGATCTGTTACAAAGATTTCAATTTTAATAAGAATAAAATTTGGGTACTGGAGTGATAGTACAGTGGGGAGGGCATTTGCCTTGTATGCAGCTGACCTGGGTTCAATCCTGGCATCCTATGTGGTCCCCAAGCACCACTAGGAGTGATTCTTGAGTGCAGAGCCGGTAGTAACCCCTGAGTATTACCAGGTATGACCCAAAAAGGCAAAAAAAAATCGATGAAGCTGGAGAGAGAGTAAAGGCATTAAGGTACCTTACATGCTGCAAACCCCCAGTTTGACTCTTGGTGGTGAAAATGGTTCCTTAGCACCACCAAGGGTCATCCCTGAGCACTGGGAGGTGCGCCCTCCACAAGGATAAGAGTTGATTATCAAATGTTTATGTAATATGCCATGTTCCCTTTCCCAGTAGGTCTTGACTATTTTTTTCAACTTTTCTCCCTTCTGTCCTTCTCACAAACTGATTCTCTCTAAAACGAACCTTGGTTCAACATCTGATCCATTCTGTGTTCCAACATCCAGAGCCCTAAGCATAGAAATGACTGTCTCTGGCCAGTTTGAACTTTCATCTACTCAGTGGACACACTAAGAGCCACACTTCTGGATATAGTATGCACACCTTGCCTCCAGGGACAGGCAGTTTGAAAACTCACCACAGAGTACCAAAATCAAAGGGGAAAAACTACTGGATTCTCACAATATCATAGTATTATGATCACATTCATGTTATACTTGTAATCGTCCAAAGTTCCTTCAAAAGCCACATCACTGTTTTTTTAAAGTGATTGTGAAAGATGAATAGAAAACACAGAAGAGATAAAGGGGAAGTTTCAGTTCTAATTCTTTCTACCAGGTGCTCTTTTGATTCAATTATACTGGCAGAACAAAAGTACAATCTCAATCACTTGATCACTTGACTTCCCGTAGATCATCGATTACTCAAGCGCAAAGAAAAATAGATTCTTTAGCAAAAAAAAAAAATCATCAATTTCCTTACACTTGATACAAAGCTGTAAGAAAGAAATATGAGGCTGGAAAGACCGTCTGGGGTTAAGGGGCTACAGAGACAGTCTGGGGTTAAGGCTTTTGCCTTGCACGTGGCTGATTCTGGTTCAATCCCTGGGACTGCATAATGTCCACAAGCACCAGCAGGATCTCTGAGTACAGAGCCAGGAGTAAGCCCTAAGCATGGGCAGATGTGGCCCAAAACACAAACAACAAAAATGAAATGGGGAACTATGCTGAGAATCTACTCATATTGACTCAACACACCCAGTTCTACCAGTGAGCTTTGCCTCGCATTGGCTATTCAGTGATTACTGGAATATTTTTTTTTTCTTTTTGGGTCATACTCAGCAATGCTCAGGGGTTACTCCTGGCTCTGAACTCAGGAATTACTCCTGGTGGTGCTCAGGAGACCCTATGGGATGCCAGGGATCAAACTCGGGTTAGCAGCATACAAGGCAAATGCCCTACCCGCCGTGCTATCACTCCGCCCCCAGTTACTGAAAATTTCTTATAACAACAAACCTCATGAAATCGCAAGCTTCATATTGAAAAATTCTAATGATCATCTTAGAGCCTATATATACACATGTATATGCATTTATATACACAATCCATTGGAATATGAACTTTACATATTTACTCCTTCCCCACTGAAATACCCATTTTCAGACTGTGTTGTCTTTAAAATACAACTACTTTCATTTTTAATGGGATGGAAGAAATTATGGCTGCTTTTCTGAAACCACATCAATTTTCAAAGGCAGCTGTAGCAACAGAGATGCGTTTACACTGGAATTTTGGCTTCAAGGCCAGTACCACCTTGAAAATTTGGCTGATTTCCCCAAACCTACAAGTTGGAGTATTACCAGGAATAAAGGGGGAATTACAAGGATGATTTACAATTTTCTTCACTCCCTTCCTTCATATTTAGGCCTTGTTAGATGCCAGGAAAATAAGTCAAGATCAGAATGAAACCAGTTGATGACTGATAATTAACTACTGGAAAATATTTCTATGGGTAAATTAGTCATCAGTTAAGACAAAAAGCAATTTTTATTTTTAATATATTCCAGCAGACAAAAGCAGGAAGAGAGATATGTCCTTTCTGTTTTATTTCCCACTCTTCTCTCCTCTGTAGTTGTATTTTTCTTAAGAGAAAAGCTTAAGAGTTGGTCATTGCCAACTTACTAAGTATTTACCCACCTCGAACACCTGATTTTGGTTATTTTTTCTTTTGTTTCTTTCTTTTACTTCTCTAATACCTCCCAAACACCAGTCCTCATCCTGTTCTTCTTCTAGGATAAACAAGGTCCATGTGACTTAGGTACGGCTGAGCCTTGACTTTTCTACGTGTCTGTAGGGTTTGCTGGCCTATACGACACATTTCTACTGCTCTTGAGAGTGAAATAAGCAAATGGAAATCAACTCATCTAGGCAGTTTGTGTCTTTCTGCCTTCTCACCTTTGCAGAGAGCATGAGCACTTGAGAGCCACAAGTAATCCTGTCACCATGGTTCACGATAAGTTGTTTCCTTATAGTCCCATCTGGATTTCTCACAATCCCATTCTCCCTTTAGTTAGTCCTTTCAGCAATAATTATAGTTGTAACCACAGACTACACAAGTAACCAGTGGGTCTCATTTCTAGTAATCCTTCAATTTGAACAACCACATAGGAAAGACTTCTATACAGACCCCCAACACACACAACTCACACCCAATATACATACACATACACACACACACACACACACTTTCCAAATACTACCACACAACCCATTTCTTTACTCACCTAGGCAAACCTTTATTTTGGCAATATGAAGAGAGAGAGAGAGAGAGAGACAGGGAGAGATAGACAGACAGACAGACACAGAGAGAAGAGGTACCCCTCTAAAGTAAAAGAAAGGAATGGTATGCTTCCAAGTTGTGATGGGGAAATTCCAGAGTGGAATGCCCTAGACAAACATTTGGAGAAAACTCAGCATCATGATGGCAGAATCTTAGAATGGGGATGGCTCAGGTGATTGAGAGATAATGTAGGAGATAAAGAGTCTCAGAGAGCCCAGAGCACTCCGTGCTCACATTCCTTTGGCGTGCACAATCTCGCTAGTTCCTGGCCAGTGGGATCCTCCTATTGGCCCCGAAGCTTAGATGTTACGGAAGCCACAAGTTTCTCTATTTTCTGCTGAGCCTGTTCTTACCACTAATTCTGGAGTAGGGGAGTCACACCCCTATTCAAATAAACATAATTTGTTATAGATTAATAGTAATTTATTACTATTTTGTATTAAAGGCCTGCAAAATAATTACATGAGTATAATGAGAGACTTGAAACCCCAATGCACCTCACCCTTACTTCCCTTCCTTAAGAAATACTTCCACAGTAGCGTTACCCAGGCATCACATAGCACAGTTAAATGCCAATGAGGGGAACAACTGTCTAAGTAGAAAAACACTTTTCAAACTCCAAGGAGGTCTATGACATAAGGAAAGCTCCGCCACCGAGATGCTGCCAAGACCGCTGCTCTTGTTGAATCTATGCGAGCATATCCCATCTCTAAAATGCACATATAGAGAATTTTGTGCTTATGAGAAAACTCACATTAAAATACAAATTGCTTCTGATTCACTTAAAAATGAAAATGAAAAAGCACTTTCCCTAATCAAAAGAGGAAAAACAGAATAAGAATGGGGGGGAGAGGAAAAAAATAAATCACTTCTCCTTGTGCCAAGAAGGGAATCACCAGCTTGTTTGTATTTGACACTCAATTTATAGCCCAGCAATCTGAGCCTATGAACTTAAGCCTTCACGGATGAGTGCATCAATCGGCCTTTGAATTAGAGGGCAGCATTTCTCAATTGACATCGAGACTAGCCTTTCAAGCCACATATTTAACAATGGCACACAATATTTCAATGCCAAGATGAGTATGTCAACTGCGAAAGTAAATTAAATATTGCCATTGTTTATCTCTCATCCCCTCCCCACTCTGCAAAGGTGACTAAGAACCCAGAAAGCAGATAAATAAATATAGCAAGTATTCTAGGCTTTATGACAGGTCTGACTGCTTTAATTACTTGCAGCCTGTCAATAAGCATGAACATTTGTGTCTGACATGCCTGTTATTAGAGCTTTACCGTCAGCAAGTGGAGGTGCACGTTCTGCTAGGGCAGAAGACAGAAAGGGCTGGGAAGTGTTTGACTCTTCGCTTTACAGCTTCTCCACAGCATTTTACCAGGCTGAGCCAGAAGCCTGCAAAGCCAACAACGGGCTCGTTTACAGACAGATGGGTGAGGGCATAGTAGAACAGAAGGAAGAAGGGTCTTCCCAGTACAAAGGCCACATAAAGATTCTCATGCACACATAGGCACAACTGCACACACACTCATGCTTTATCGGCATACTTAGTAATCAACACATTATTCCTTTTGTCTGCGCTGACACACTCTACGGTCAAGTTATCAGGATAAAAGTTCTGGTTGGTGTTATGTTCTGTTGTAAACAAAGAAGATCTATTGAGTACCTGGGCTTAGAAAACCATCTACCACATACTAAAAGCACTTTCAAATTTCAGGGTGCTAATTTACAGACAAAACCATAATATTTATGGATTTTTTCCAACCAATATATCTAAGATATAAGTGACAATTAGTATTATGCGCACATGACTCATAATCATCAGTGGTCGGCTTTAGCCAGACACCACAGAGGGTGCTTTGGGTGTGTGTTGAAAGTATGATAAGGGCCGGAGCGATAGTCCTGAGTGCAGAGCCAGGAGAAACCCCTGAGCATTGCTGGGTGTGCCCCCCAACAAAAAAAAAGAAAGTATGATAAGCAGCAATACAGAATTTTGTCTTAAACAAAAATTTTATTGAAAGGCAAAATACTCATTTGAACCTACAGATGTGTGTGAACATATATATCTTTTGTTGCATGTATAACCATACAATTTACGAATTAAAACAAGGCTACCTCAAAAATTTCAATGATGTAAACTATAGCTTGAGCACATACTATGAATCACGTTATTCTGAAAACTTTTGTAGCAATTACTCATTCAACATTTTACAGTATCACTAGACATTTAACATGACTCTTGAATTTCAAATTACAAAACCATTTACAAACATCATGAACTTCAAATTGAGACAAGATGATGACTATTTAGTGAATGCACTTGAGAAAATACTCAAATAAAGCCTGCCAAGAGGTATGATTTCTTGAATATTCAAAGAGCCACGTTACTTGGGGCTAGAACAATAGTACAGTGGGTAGGGTGCTTGTGGCTGTGGCGATTTGATCATCCTGGAGTGTTCCCAGGTATGGCCCAGGAATGAACTCAATCAATAGCCAAGTTACTTAGGAAACTGATACAAAAGAAGGTGAGCATAACTAGGCAGAGACATCATGTTTATTATTGACGAAGAATTAGCATAAACACGAATGGTCCGTGAAAATTGGCATCAACATGAATTATTGTCCATGAAGAATTGGAATAAACATGAACTGAGTATTTTTACAGTCTCCTTCAAATTTGACAGTCTAGGAGCATACTGCGGTTGTTTCCACCAAACTATGGGAAAAGATTTCAGAATTGCCTCCCATGCATGAGTCAAACTGGTACTACTTAAAAAAAAATATGAGGTGTGGTTCCAAGGTCTCAGGAAAACAATCTGCTATTGAAATCAGAAAACACTGTGTACAGATGAGAGACAAAAAGGCAATTGTTTAAAGGCATGTACAGGGGTCATTGTCATTTCCACCAAACGAAAATAAACACAAATGGTAGAATGTAGGCAAGGTGGATGGGGGACCAGTTGGAAGAGGATTCACTCATCAATTATGGCAGGATTTCAGGGCTGGAAAGGCTCTCAGGAAACAAGCCCACCTTTTGCATCTTACATAAAACAAAGCCAAGATCAACAGAGTTTGTTCTCTGTGGTACCTTCAGCTGGGTGCAGGCGATCGTGCCTAGGGAGGGAGTTTGCAGAGAGAGAAGACAAGAAGATGGGTACAGCAGCCTGGCAGCCCTGATTTTTGGAGGCATGGGCAGCTTAAGAGCAGTCCCTGAAAGCAACTGCATAGGAGCTGGGGAGAGGTTGCAGGAAGTGTGTTATGAGAACCTGGGAAGGAGACATCAATCAGCAGGAACAAACGGTTGTGTTGAATGGCAGGGCCAGGTCTTGAGGCCTGGGACATTAATCTCCACTGACCAATAACCTTCGTTATTGGTCCCCTCCGTGGGTTCCCTCCGTGGGTTATTGGTCAGTGGACACCGAAGGAAAGCAGTATTGGGAGCATGAGAGCAATGGAAGATCGCCAAGTTCTAGGCAATGAAAGGGAAGGACAAGGCCCACATCCCAAAAGCTTAGACAAAGGAAAGATGGGCCAGGGGGCAACAGAAAGAAGGAGAGAGAATGAGAGGAATCACCGCAACATGAACCGAATCAATCCGGATGATGGAAACAGGGAGGAGTCCAGGCTGCCTGCTGGGAGGAGGCAGATGTCTCACTCTGAGGCTGAGAGATGGGAAGGGATGGACCGCGTGCAGCTAGCCCCAAGCTGCCGCTCAGCCGTACAGCTAAGTTCTCTCTCAGCTGGATACTCTTTTTTAAGTATCATTTTCTAAACCAGGTGACGTCGTTTTTGGTAAATGCTAGAAAGTTAAAAATTCCTCTTCTCATATTGTCTGGTAAATTGTGAATGAAGCTGCAATAGCTCCTTCACCCAGAGACTCAGACCAGTGGGACCAGTTCCCACCCACCTTCTTCCCTCCATCCTCCATGGGCAGCAACTGTTTCCTCATTCTCCAGCTCCTACCACCAGCTACAGAAATCGGGTTCTCACGCCATCAGGAAACACCGAGGAGATTAATGGGGAGGGGCTGACCTATCTTCAATCTGGGGAAGATTAGCCTCCTCAGCCTTGCCAACAATCTATTTTCTTGGCTTGGTTTCTGCCCAACGCAAGAGCAAGCAAGAAGCAGAAGGAAGGAGGGAGGGTGACAGAAAAGAAATTGAAAATAAAGAAGAGAGAGGGAAATGCTTCGATTAGGGGGAAGGAAACTTTACTAGCGACATTACACCAGGCAGCAGGTTAGGAAAGAGTAGAGTGACGGTCACAGAATTCAAGTACCACCAAAACATGTTTCCTAAATTTATGTGGATTATCTGTGGTGCCGAGGGACTCAAATGGTTGCCCTCTGCAAACACACGGATGTCCTGGTAGGCTTCTGCTTGGGTCCTTTCCTGAAACGAAAGTTCTCTGTGTAGACAGTTCTAGTGCCTGATGTCAGCAAGAGGGTGGGTAACCGGATGTAAGATGCTGAGTTGCCCCAACAGTTTCGCAGCCTCTACTTTCAGCAAGCTTTTAATTATAAAAATCTGAGACATACTTTTGAAAATAAATTAGATATGTTTGCACTTCCTCCATTTAACCTTTAATCTTAAAACCTCCGAATTGTTCCTCGGGAGAGAATAACCTATCTCTGAATCACTAACCATAGTTTGATCATTTAAATTCATCCCAGAAGCACAGGCAATGGTTGTCTCGCTTGTGGTCATGCACTCTGTTTTTACCCCGTCTCCTCAACTTTAGAAGTGTTGGCCAACAACGCAACTCTGTTTCTTGTAAAGATCTATTCACCCACCCACCCAGCACTTATTAACACAGGCTTGACAAATGGGCTGGTTGCTGAGAATATCAAGATACAATGAGATCTAAAATTGAATCCACAAAATACCATAAAGAGAACAAAAAGAGCAAAGATACTCTTTTAATCTTCGCAATCTGATTTATTTTGAGGTTCATTTAATATCCCTTTTCAGAACAGCAAGACTATGATATACCCACGGTCTTGTGCATGATCAGCAGAGCTACTTTATCACATATAAAATATTTGTTTCTACAAAATAAAATCTCTAGATGAAGACAGACTTCATTTAAAACAGCGCATACGAAAATATAAGCTGCAACATATGACAATACAATAGAATACAACAAACACCAACCATCACAAGCTCCAATGCAATGATAAAGACACATATACAAAAAAAAAATAACAAAATCTTACCTGACTTGCCCACACCTGCTCGCCCAAACACTGCCAGTTTGACCTCTGCGCTTTTAGCCATCCTGGATGCTGATAGAAAACTGACTGCCGCCGTTTAAACAAAAGAGTTGGGAAAATCTTTTTGGTTCCAGCTTGAGGATTCACCATATCATTGTAAAGCTGCAGTCCTTAAACAAAAAGAGATTTGAGGATTCAAAATGACTAGAGAAAGGAATTAGTATTTACTTAGCATCTCTTTCATCCCAGCCAACATCAACATCTTCCATTTTGATCTTTACCACAATTCTGAAAGGACTATTGTGATTTGGTGTCAACTATTCCACTAAGAAATAATAGATACAGGGCTGGAAGATGCACGCATTTTCACACACAATAGCGTTTTCTAAAGTGCTTACTCAAGGACATTTTTCATTAAGACACAGCTTGAGGTCAACAATTGATCACAAACACTTTCAATTTGCAAACGAATGCACTTCCCATGTGTTCTTAAACATCCAATACACATGAATGCACTTCCCATGTGTTCTTAAACATCCAATACACATGTGTGATGGCTGAATCACGTTTAGGGCTATTTATTCAGGCCCTTTTTGAACTGACTGAATTTGCCATTCAAGGTCAGTTCAGACTGATCAAGTCATGAGACAGATGCATTTGTGTGTTCCAGATCAGTCCTGCTAAACACAAGATAAAATCTTCCCTCAACTTTTGGTTCCTTTTCACTGACAACCTCAAGTAATGCTATGATTCATCCTAACCTTGAGAAATGTTCCATCACTCTCTGAAAGATGTTCCTGAAAATCTTCTCCTATGTCTAAATGAATGGCATTAAGTGCAAAGCAATTACTAGTCACATATATGGAAAGCACCTGATGCGTCCAGGCCTTCCAGAATAACTACCAAATTATGCCAAATACCAACCACACTAACAGAGTAAAAACTGGACCACTGTGATGCTTCCCAGCCCGTAGGAAGCAGTTCTGGGAGGATCTGTCTGGGCCTACAGTGACTGCCACCCAATCCTGCCCTCAAATCAGGCTTTTTTTTTTCTCTTTTCTGATCCTGCACATGCTTTTTGGCTTTCCAAAATTTTTCTTCAGATTTCTTTTAGTTGGCAAAGACAGGTCCTAGTACAGGTCTTTCCTAAAGGCAAAGGTGACCAAGTTGAATGTTCAAAAGCTGGGGTGTCTGTGTACCATGTAACTATACTCTCCTCAGTGGTTGCTTTAGGAATCTTAGCTTCCCAGGTTCTCCATTCCAGGAAAATGGAATGTTGGAAGAGCCTGGAGCATAGGAAGGCATGTCCCTAGCTGGGGACCTCTGACCTCTGTGCTCTCCCTGATCTACTTCCTCCAGAGAACAGAGGGGGACCAAGTCCCTATTCTCTTTTCTTCCACTCAGGACTCTTCAAGTTGCCTCACAGCTTCTAGGACCTTTGACCCTATCCTAGTCTTCTTCCCAGAAAACTAAGCCTCATTTTCCCTCTTCTCCTGAGGTCATGTGTGTTCTTGCTACGGCTCTGCTGGCCCCTCACGTTTGTGTCCGACCCGCCTTAGCGCTCATCTTCTCATCTGTCCTTTCCGCTCCTCTAAACGCCTCCACTTCAGAGGGGGCTTGAAAACGTGAGGCAGCCAAGAGTCCCCAGGACTATCCCTGCTAGGATCTGGGCTCTGTGGCTGTACTGTGACTCCCCACTCACCTTAACTGACCTTCTCCCACAAACACCAGCCTCCCAGCTCTGGATTACTGTGAAGTGTCTGAGCCCCTGCACAGCACTTGGCTCTTACACTCGCTGAGCCGGATCCCTCAGGCTGCATCTCACCCAAGTTTTTCAGTCTATTAAAAATATTTTTGAAACACAAATGTCCTACCTGAAAGTGCACATTGCTCAAGAGTTTCCTCATCTACACAGTTTCTTTCTCTAGTCTTTTTCTCTTTCTCTACTTTTCTCTTTCTTTTCTCTTTTCTCTTTCTCTACTTTTCTCTTTCTTTTCTCTTTTCTTTTTTCTTTCCTCTTTTCTCTTTCTCTACTGCTCTTTGTCTTCTTCCTTTCTCCTTCCTTCCTTCCTTCCTTCCTTCCTTCCTTCCTTCCTTCCTTCCTTCCTTCCTTCCTTCCTTCCTTCCTTCCTTCCTTCCTTCCTCCCTCCCTCCCTCCCTCCCTCCCTCCCTGCCTTCCTCCTATCTCTCTCTAGTGCAAAAATTGCATTCATTGACTTCAGTCTTCAGTCTTCAGACATCTACACATTTTCAAAAAGAGTTTGTTTCTCCAAGGGAAGAAAACAGGAAAGATCTGTTTGAGGAAGTATCTCTTCGAAGACATTAAGACCTTACTGTCTTCTCTGCCACGCATCTAGGCCATGCAGCTGGACCAAACGCACTTCGTGAGAACTCACCTCCACAGCTCCCGGTGTGAGCTGTAGGAGGGAAAAGGCAGAACCTACCTCCCATCCTCACGTCAATAATGGAAAACTTCTGAGTAATCATTAATGGTACAAAACCCAGAAGCTTGAACATCTGTGATTTGTCCAGTCCCAGATTTTTTGGCTACTGATAAAAGGATTTCAGTGTTCGTCGTTTTGTATGCGATTTTTGAGGGTTTGCTTAAGATTGGTGGCCACCTCAGGCACAGCCTGGACGCCTGGACGCACCCCTCAAAGGGAGATAACTCTGTCGATTTCAAATAAAAGTGACAAAGAGTGTTTCTCAAACATTCAACAGATTCAACAGACAAGTGCCTGGAGCTTGTATTAGTTACAATTTTTTATTCTGTATAAAACAGTTCATTTGTTCATTTACGCACATAAATACCAAAGTAATTATCTTTGTGATCTATGCCTCCAGAAAGTAGCCATCAATTGTGATTTTAAAAATATTGTTGAGCCAAATGTTTTAAGAACTCCGGACGGCCCCTGTGGCATGGGAATTTTACACAAAAGAAAGAAAGATTGTGTGAATCAGTATTTTTGTTTATAGCCTAATAAACAGCTGGGTATTTAGAAAAATCACTTGGAGACACTAATTTCTCAGCATTATAATTTTCAGATGAAAATGTGAAGCTACATCAGACAAGAAGAAAACAAAGATAAATGTGGAAACTAACAGGTGGCCTGCTACCACGTTTCTGAGCTTCAGTAGAATTGGCCATCCGAGTACTTCCACACCGCGGACCTGCAGACCCAGTTATCCGTCACGAGCCGGGCACTTGGGGCTGTTCACTCTTTCTGCAGACAGCACTACCAGGAGAAAAAAATTCCGAGCTCCCGTCACCCCTAATACGAAGCATCTTGCTAGATATTTACTACTTATTTGAGATATTTTGAAATTTAAGACATTAAATGGACAATAAAACAAAGTGAAGGTACAGTGATCTTTATTCTAAGCCATTGTTTTGAGCACAAGAAAGAGGGCTGGAGTGATAATACCGCGGGTAAGGCGCAAGCAGCCTACCCTGGGTTCGATCCTCGGCCTCCCATATGGTCCCCTGAGCACTGCCAAGAGCGATTCCTAAGTGCAGTCAGGGTTAGCCCTGAGCATCACAGGGAGGAAGGTAGGAAGGTTAGAAAGAAGCAACGTCTTCAATTCTGTGTCACCCTGAGAGTTCTAATTCGCAGCTGCCTGCCCTGCCAGCCCGCCCCAAAGAATCCCCCCTTCCCGCGCTCATCATCTAATCAATCCATGACAGGTCATGAGCAACCTGGTTCTCTTTATTTTATTTTAGATTTTTGGTGTTTGGGACCACATCCGGCAGTGCTCAGCGCCTACTCCCTGGCTCAGGGATCACTCCCTAGGCTCAGGGGTGATCAAGGGCTCAGAGGACCCTGTGCGATGCCCAGGATCGAACCCGGTCTGCAGCCTGCGCGGTGAGCACCGGCCAGCAGCTGTTTCATCTTCTAACCCTGGCTTTCTTGCTGAAGCCGAGCTTTCACTCATCACATTTCATTCCCAAGGCCAGGTTCAGCCAGGGTCCCGCTTTCTCCCTCCATCTTAAGTGGAGTAACCCCCAGCCCAACTTTTGCACCCACCGGCCTCCTCCAAAAGGAAGCGCAGCTGCAGAGGGGAGCGGACCCCGGGGAGCCGGGCGTGGGAACAAGCCTCCCCTTAGCCCTGAAGTCAGGTTTCCCTGCGCTCCCCGAGCCGGCAGCGCCTTGGGGCGGCTAGAGCCGCAGCGAGACGCCTCTGGGGGCCCAAGGCAGGAGCCCCCGCGGGAGCCCCGCGCCATGCAACAGGTCGCGGGCTGCGAGGACAACCGCCTGCGCTGGGGATTGCGGGGCGCGCCTGGGTCTCCCCGGGGGGCACACGCAGCCCTATAGCCTGGAGCTGGGGAACACGGAGGGGGTGCAGCTGTCTCGGGCTCAGCTCCCCGCGCGGGGAGCCTGCAGCGACCCCCTTCCCCACTCCCAAAGCCAGCCCCGAGTGGCTGGTCCCCGGAAAAACCGGCCCCAGACCCCGGGCATTCGCGGGGCTCGCAGGGGGCGACAGAGGGGGCGCCGCAGGGCACGTGCGTGGCACTCACCTGTTCGCACCGGCCAGGCCGCGGGGAGAGTCGCGGGTCCCTGCAAGTTGGCGCTGGGCTCCCCGCGACGGCGCAGCCCTCCCCCGCCGCGCAGCGCAGCCGGCGGCCGTCCCGGGCGCTCGGGGGTCTCGGGCCGGCGCGCGCTCCCACTGGCGGCCCAGCACTGCGGCAGGACGCGAGCGGGCGCCCGGGGATGCTGCAGTGCGGCGGCGCGGCGCCCCCTGCCGGCCCCGAGCACCGCGCGCTCCCTGCGCCCCCGGGCCCCGCGCCCCCGCCCCGCTGTGCCCCCCCGACTCTCCGCCCGCCTCTTTCTTCCCCGGCTTGGAAGGTCGCAGGTGCGCGGTGTCAGCATCGCTGCGTTCTGCTTCCAGTGATGCTCATCCTTCAGCCGGACCCGGGAGGACTTCGGGGAGACCCTGGGGGAAACCAAGGACTTGAGCCAAGGCTCTTGGAAACTGGTGGAATGAAATCCAGGGCCCCAGGGGAGAGGCCCAATTCAGCTGAGATTGAGGAAGTTCCCAAAAAGCTTCCCATTCTCTTTGCTAGAGGTTGGCATTGCGTTGGGCGTGTTCCATCACTCCCGAGTGCGACCCAGAAAAGTCACGTTTACTTTGTTCTAGAACCTGCTCCCCCGGGCGGCATTTCATTTTCTGTTTTCCGACTCCCTGGGGTAAACACTCGCACCTGCATTATGGTCTTGTTTGCTTGCACTGTGGAGGATCTGCGTTTTGGTGAGCTTAAACGATATCCCGAAGATCAACAGAGCAGGAAACATCTAAACATTTTTTAATCTCTTTTGAAATCTGGGTAATCTCAATAAGATGCCAGGTGCAAAGAAAAACAAACACTGCAATGGGGAGCAGACAGCAGAAAGTAGAATTAGACCCCCTGAGGAAGAGGTGGAAAGCCCTCACCCCTCACCCCCACCCAGGACGTTTCCAGGACCAGACCCAGCCACTGGGCTGAATACAGAAATCAGAATTGCCTCACGCGCACAGCTCCGTCCTCAAAGTTCTTTGAAAAAAAGTTCAAGCCCTGGAAAGTTTGTATCTCTGTGGCTTTTCTCATCCCTAGTCTTTAACACACACACACACACACACACACACACACACACACACACACACACACACACACACCTGGATTAGATAATCTGCCCTCATAGCTCACAAAAGCCGAGGAAGATGATGGTTGCTGCACGGCCGTATTTATTGCTCAGATGTCTTGCGTTATACCTTGACCTTCTGGAACGCAGGTCAAAGTGTTTGTTTCTCTGCATTCCCACCTTGATCCTGGTACCTGGCTCACGGTGGGTGGTGACTGACTGACAAGAAACAAATGATGGTGACAGATTCTACTTGATTGATGCATCAGGGAAAGAATCGCCAATATGAGCTTAAACAGGCGGGCCCCACAAACAGGAAAGAGACCAGGAAAGTGGACTCTGCACGCAGGAAGTCTCTGAGAGCTGGAATACGCAAATCCCAGTAGATTATACAGGACTGGGGAGATAGCACAGCAGGGAAGAAACTGGCCTTGCACACAGCTGATCCGGGTTTGATTCCCAGTATTGCATTTGATCCCACCCAGCCCCCTCCAGGATTGATCCCTGAGTATAGAGCCTGGAGTACAGCTGGTGTGGACTTCCTACCCCTCCCGAATAAAAACAAGTTGAATTATGCAATATTTTTCAGAAATCCAATTACATGAAAGTTACATGGCATTCGAAGTGTTTGGGCCTTATTTCCCTTCCTTATCAAATCCTGTTTTTATAGAAGGATTTTATCTATGTTTACAGAGATGAGGTTGAAATTCCCACTCTTATCTAATTGTGAAATTAGAAGACGACCATGCCAGGCATCTTTGGAGCAGGTTTTTTGGAATCTTGCCTAAGGCACCTGCTTTCCTCCCCTTTTCCTTCCTAACTCATTCAGGTCAACTTCTCTCTCCCAACCAGGGGAGCGTTTGCACGACACTCTGCCATACACGGGGAGATATGGAGGTCCCGCACCTCCTTGCTCTCGGGCACCTCTCTGCTCTTCCCGGAAAGAGTATCTTTTATCACAAAATCAGGAAAAGGGGCACTTTCCTCAGCTGCTAGTTTCATGGATGACTAAAGACAAAGAACACTGTACTTGGAGCTGCAGGATATCATTGGCTTGGAAGAACTTCCCCTAGTGAGAGCTTTCGTGGTAGTTCAGTCTCCACGCTTGGTTTCAGGCTGAAGCTAAAATTTAATGCAAAAGTAGTAGCTAAAGAATCAGCTTCCAAATATATCAAATGTTGGGAGGTGGGCTGTGTAGGGTTGCTAATGACGTTCACTGCGAATAATCCAAGAATAGAAAACACACACAAGAAAATGAAATATCACCCCCAAATCACTCTGTTCCAAACTAGCCTTTGTGGCCTTCCTCTTTGAAGTCCACGTTCTCCCTCGAATTCTGACTTCGCTTGCATTGTCCACGCTAGAGAAGCCCAAGTTCTCTGGAACACGGTGCCTCGTCTCCGCTTCCCTCATGTGTTTCTGAGTATATTTTGTATATAAAAACTAAAGGTAGCTATTCCAGATGTCTCGGATCAATGAAGATCTCATAGACCAGGGGATGTTTAATACCAGGCAGAAACTCTAAAAAGTCCTATTTAATGAATTTAATGATAAAATTAAATCATTAATTTAATTAATGAAGGAATGGTTTGAGGCTCTTCATGTTCCTGGAATGAGCAGGTGCCCTTGGGCTACACTAGCATGAGACAGGACATATGGAGATGTTACTGGTGCCCACTCAAGCAAACCGATAAACAACGGGAAGACAAGTGATACAAGTAAATAATAAAATACACTAACCTAGGAGTCTGGAGAGATAGGACAGTGGGCAAGGGATTGTCTTGCACATGGTCCACAGGTTTGATACCCTGCAGCATCCCAAATAGTACCGGGTCCATCAGGAGTGGCGCCTAAGTGCAGAGCCAAGAGGTGTCAGCCCTGAGCACTACCGAGATTTGGGGGATACGTTCCCCAAATCAAGCCAAACCAAACCAACATAAAAGTCCCATTAAACTAAAGATAAAGATGAACCACAAAAGTAGCTGAACTTTAAATGTCTGCCCATCTAAAGTTTTTACCCTAATGGACCATCTCAAGTTAACGTCTTTATATACATTTGAATCCCAATTCGTTTATCTAAACAAATACAAATTTCTCTTTATATGGTTTATGTTTAACCATATATTAGTTTTAAAAAAATAAGAATCAACTTCATGCTCATTAAAAAAGAGGCTATTTGCCTTTTTTTGTCTCTGCCCTCCCTCCTAGATTTTTACTTGTGCATTTTTCATTGTCAAAAATGATCATATTTGCAAAAGATCTGTACTTAAATTCCCAAAGTGACTTAAACTTAATTCTATACATAAGTGAATGGGTAAATTATACATGTTCCCACAGCGCTTCTATTCTTCATCTTTTTTTTTTTTTTTTGTTTTTGGGTCACACCCGGCGATGCTCAGGGGTTTCTCCTGGCTCTGCACTCAGGAATTACTCCTGGCGGTGCTCGGGGACCATATGGGATGCCGGGGATCGAACCCAGGCCGGCATGGGCCGGCCGCGTGCAAGACAACGCCCTACCCGCTGGGCTACTATTCTTCATCTTGACCAAGGCTTTCACTTCATCATTATTATTTTCAGGAGCATTTTATGAATGGTATGTTATGCAGTCGAGAATTCCCAAATCTGTCTTTTTTTTCTGCTTTTACTTGTCGGTTTATTTACTGGAGGGAAGTTTGCTCCTAAAAAGTGCTCACGGACTGAGCATTGCCGGTATGACACAAAAAGCAAAAAAAAAAAAAAAAGTGCTCAGGGACCCAAAGGCCAGTCCCTTAGTATTTGGACAATTGGGCCTGAGGAAGCGGTGATGCTCGGCTATGCAGCACTGGACTCCCCAGGGTCACTTTGATGGTGTTTAGTGCTCCACTTAGGGTGGCCAGAGATCCACGAGGTACTAGGAATCCAATTTGGGTGGGGAACATGGCAGGCAAGAGCCCTAACTCCTGTCCCATTTTCCTGGCCCCTTCTTGTTTATTCTTTTTTGGGGGATTTAATTTATTTTGTCTTTAGTTTACGGTGATCCCTTCCTGGCTTCTTTTTTTTTTTAGTTTATTTATTTATTTTTTTTTTACAATTACAAAAGATATACAATTAAAAAGTTCATATTTGGGTTTTGGTCATACAGTGTTCCAGCACCCGTCCCTCCACCAGTGCCCATCTCCCACCACCAACATCCCCGATTCCCTCCCCCTCCCCCAGCCCTTCTCCATGGCAGGTTCTTTATTTCTTTCCCTTTCCCTCTCTTTCTCTTTTCCTTCCCTTCCAGACTATGGATTACAGAACACAGATTAAAGGGTTGTCATGTGTATCTTTTTGCCTCTATTTAATGCTCAGTTCTAGGTTGGTATTAGTACCCTCACAATTGTTAACACACTGTTCCATTTTCTGTCTTACCTAGCCTCTGACTCCCACACGTTTGTGATAATTTCCACCTTTGACAAGACCTCCTGATATATGTTTCACTTGACCTTGGATATTGGTATCATAATATGTACATATATATTTATGTTATGCAGATAAATGCAGTCATTCTGTATCTGTCTCTCTCCTTCTGGCTAATTTCACTCACCATTATCCCTCTCCATGTCCATCCATTTATAGGCAAATTTTATAACTTTGTTTTTCCTGACAGCTGCATAGTATTCCATTGTGTAGATGTACCAAAGCTTCTTTATCCAGTCATCGATTTTTTGGGCACTCTGGTTGCTTCCAGATTCTGGCTATTGTGAATAATGCTGCTATGAACATAAAAGTAGGGATGGTGTTTCCGCTGTGTATTTTTGGTTTCCCAGAGTAGATTCCCAGGAGTGGTATGGCTGGGTCAAATGGGAGTTCAATTTCTAGTCTTTGGAGGAATTTCCATATTGTTTTCCAGAAAGGCTGTACCAGCCGGCATTCCCACCAACAATGGATGAGTGTCCCCTTTTCCCCACATCCACGCCAGCACTTGTTGTCCTTGCTCTTTTGAATATGTGCCAGTCTCTGTGGTGTAAAGTGGTATTTCATTGTTGTTTTGATTTGCATCTCTCTGATGATTAGTGATGATAAGCATTTTTTCATGTTTTTTGGCTATTCTAATTTCTTCCTTGCTGAAGTTTCTGTTCATTTCTTCTCCCCATTTTTGATGGGGTTGTTTGTTTTCTTCTTGTAAAGTTCTACCAGTGCCTGATATATCCTGGATATTAACCCCTTATCAGATGGGTATTGGGTGAATATTCTTTCCCATTCTGTGGACTGCCTTTGTATCTTAGTCACTGTTTCTTTTGAGGTGCAGAAGCTTTTTAGTTTCATGTCCCTTCCTGGCTTCTTTCCTGCATGACACAGCTTGTCTTTATCCTATTGCTTACTGTTAAAATCAGCTATTGCATTTGAAAATATGGAGGAAATGGACCCCACTGGGCTCCAGTCAGTCCTACCTGTTGGGAAGCCTGTTGGTCCTCTGCTTGGAGCAGTGAGTCCACTCTGTGAGAAAATAAAGTCATCAGCAAAAGTTGTCTGAGTCTCTTGTAGCCTTCTTTCAAGGTCCCAAGTTCTACTTCCCTGCTAAGGTTTTATTCAAGCCCTTACACCAGGATAGGGGCAGGCATCAGGGCCAGACACTGTTGGAAAGCAAAAAAAGTTCCTGCATTCATCCCTGCCCTATGTCTTCTCTGCCCTAAGCCCCCTCCACTCTAACTACTCACAACGCCCCCACTTCCGGTCAGGGAAGGATGAGGTTAGTTGTGTCTTTCATTTCCCAGGAGAGATGAGAAAAAATAATTAGGATCTGATGACACAGATACAACTTCCAGAAGATGGCACAGTCTCTCTCATAATATTTTCTTTATTTCAAAGATTCTGCTTGAAGTTTTATACCAATAAATCCTGTTTCCATAACTTGCTGTACTGATATGGCTGGAGCTAGGGTGAAAAACGCATAATAAATTAACTTCCCTTCATCTGAGTTTATATGTTAATCTTTCATGCAGTTCTCATGAGCCCACTAATACAGGAAATTCACTTTCGTGTTACAGTACCACTGACCTTTTTTTTCACTTGAGGGGACTGTTTCATTGTTTATTTACTAAAATAGGAAGTGAACTCAAGTCTGATTCTGTCCATGATTGGTGATTCCCAGTGACTGGGAACAATTGTAAAAGTCTGACGCACATAGTAAGTGCTTAGAAGCACTGAAAAGCCATAAAAGCAGAGATGCGAGACTCTGACCTTGAACCCAGAGGGAGGCGCTTGAACTCCGCCTCACATTCCTCTAAGTGTTTTTTGGGAGCATGTGAAGGGTGCTGGTCCCTGCAGGTGGAGTGGACAAGAGAGACTCAAGTTCAAGGCTACATCTACAGCTGGGTGCAGAGCTTTCAAGCATCAGAGGAGAGACACAGAGACTCCAGATGTCTGCTGGAAATTGTCCCCTGGGGCCTCGGCCATTTCCGGGTAGCACATTAGCAATTTTCTGCAAGTCCCCGTGGTAAAGCAGCTGCATGGGATCTGGAAGTGAGGTGGACATTTCAGGCATCTCAGAGCCCTTAGAAAGACTGGGCTTGAGCCTGGACACCATTCAGAGAGTTTTGTGGAAGAGCATATTCCAAGAGTGAATTCCATCCTTTCAAACTACAGGCTGTATTCCAAGACTAAAGGTAAATCTGAAAACGACCTCCTCCCCATGAAAGACTGAATGAGGTCTTCACTGGGACAAGCTAATCCACCAGTCAGTTAACTGCCTGCCAAAACAAAACTTAACACCCTTGTAAAAGAGAACATAGTCCAGAGCATCTATAGCTATCAACTCTAATGTTTAGCATACTGTGCTATTCTGCTCCGCTGACCAAACTAAATACACTGACCACGTAACTTAAACATCAGAAATTTATTTCTCACAGCTCTGGAAACTGGGAATTTCAATCATAAGATGCTGGCGCGGGGCTAAGGAGACAGCTCAAAGAGCTAGATGCTTTGCATGAGTAGGCTTTGAGTCTGATCGCCTGTATGGCACGAGCCTCTTGCAACTGCCCTCCCCACAATCCCCAGCACTGCCAGGTTTGACCTGGGTGACCCCCAGCACCATAGACTTCAGCACTGAACCATCTGAACCAAATAGCTGTGCTGTGCTACACGGTGAGTGACTCCAAGGAGCACTGTTGATACTCTTCCCCCACAAATAGAAAAACAATTCTGGTAGATTTTATTGTTCTTTGTACTTTTACACAGCTCCTTGTAGCTAAGCACATACCCTGTACAGAACCACCACCCTATCTGTTTAGGATTAAGCACACACCCTGCCTTAATCTCTTATTTTAATTCCTTCTCTCACCCTACCTGATTGGCTGCCCTACACCTGATTCACTGAGAGTTCCCACCCTGCTTTCCCCCAACTTAAATATCCCTGTTCCACCTAATAAACTTAAATATCCCTGTTCCACCTAATGCTCGAGTTGAGAGCCTTCTACTGAGACTACCACCTACACGGTAAAGCCTGGCAAGCTGCCCATGTTTTAATTACCAGTTATGCCAAAAACTAGTAACAATTATGGACCTCAGTTCCATGAATTTAGGAATGGTTTTGGGCTCCTCTAGTCCCTGGACAAGTAATGCCCTTGGGTTACACTTGCTTGTGACAGGACTAATGGAGATGTTACTAGTGCCCACTCGAGCAAATCGATGAACAATGGGAAGACAGTGATACAGTGATACCTAATAAAGTGGAGCTATTCCCCCCAAGTGGTTCTTGGAAGCTTCTGTGTGGGTGCTCTACTCCTCAGGATCCGGCATCACCAGAGACCTCAACATCTCTCACCAGCAACATCAGCAGTTTCCATTTTTTTTTAACTTAAAAGGTTTGCTTGGGCAGGGGGTGCTTCCAAGCAATATTCATGGGAACTGGAGGCCACGTCTGGCAATTCTTGACCAGATAAACCAGTGGATCAGTGGGAAAACCTGAAGATACCCTTTTGTTCAGGTTCCACAGTGCCAGAGACCACCAGAACAACCCCAGAGGTGTTCAGGTACCACCAGCATCACACAAACCAAGAAGAGCTTATTGGGCTCATGTGGTGCCAAGGACTAAAGTGGGGTTAGTCTCATGCACCCTAACCTCAGTCTCCCCAGCTTCCACAGCTGCCATTTTGATTGGTAGTTGCATGCTATCATCTGAGTGCACGAGAAAGCAAGTTCTCTGGTGGTTCTTCTAGGGGCACCAATTCTATCAGATCAGGGCCCATTCTTAAGATCTCATATAATTTTATTGTACTTGAAATTGGAGTTTTACAAGGGCCTGGAGAACTAATCCATGGTTGGAAGCTTGCCACAGAGTGGGGATGAGGAGCAGAAAAGGGAACAGCATGACAATTATGGCTGGAACTGATAACTCTGGACAAGAACTTAGTACTCAAAGGAGGTAAAGGGATATATATGATATATGTATATATATATGATATTCTTTCAGTACCTGAATTGTAAGTCATTGTGCCCAAAAGGAAAGGGAGAGAGACCTCCTAGGACTTCTGAACACTACCTGGGTGATTTCTCCTCCTCAAGAGAACAAGAGTATAATGAATAATAACCTCTAAATATACTAACAGAGATATTGAATTATGAAATGTCATATTTCTAGTTTATACCAAATTACAAGCCTGTATGCACAAAAAATGCTCCAATAAACAGAATTTTAGAGAGTTCATTTTCAAAAGAACGGTGAGATATAAGAGAAAATTACTCCTGATGGAAAAGAAAAGATGTTAACCAGCAACTTTAGATAGGGTAAATATATGGATATAAATGATAAATGCATATTGAATTTTCAAACATTGAAATATCTTATGAGAATAATACAATCTATATAAATAGGACATGGAAACTTTAATAAGATAGGAGAGAATAAAGTTATTTTGCTTGAAAGTTTTCCATGGTTTGGGCTATATCAACATTACTAATCTAAGATTAACTAATAAAAATAGTTTCAATTTCTAGGAAAATACTAAAACTAGTCAAAGTACAGCAAATAATAAGACTGCCATAAATCTAAGCATCTCAGTAATTACATTAAATATCAATGTAATAAACATTCATTAAAAAAGACAAAATTAGATTATATTTCAGATGATGTATTGTATTTTTTGTTGTTCTGTAGAAAACACACGTAAAGTGCAAAGCTACAAATAGAATATGAATTTTAATATGGAAAAAACAGAAACATATGCCATGCAAACAGTAACCAAAACGAGGGGAAACTGGTAGTGATACCCTTTCAACCTCTGCAAATACAGAATTCAGTCTAAAGCCCAGTTCCTAGTCGTTAAGTTCCACTACATTCACAGTACAACTGAACACTTCTCTCTAAAGAAGATTCACTTGACTTGTCAATATTGATTCCCTCTACCGTTCTTTCTCATTCTCAGCTCTGTAGTTGATATTCTGAGCATACCAAGAAATCTAGGAATGAGCTTGTTTCAAGAAAGTAAGCTCAATAGTCCATGTTCTGCATTTCTTTTGCATTGCTTTCCCATGACGAATCCCCTTCTCTGCCATGATGGAGAGTGTTGTTGTGAGCACATCACCTCTGTTAAGAAAGAGAAAAGACGGTGAATATTCATATGTGGCTAAGCAAGCAAGTTTCTGAACCATAGTCTCTGAGCCAAATTCAGCTCTCTGAAGTCTGTCTCTGTTTACGAACTCCTTTTTTTCCAGACCACTGAAGTTAAATTGGAATGCTTCTTGAAGTCTTATCACTTTTACTGATTTCTGAGTCCTCAGTAGAATGGTTTAAGATTGCCTGTATGTATGCACATTAGAAGAGAGGGAGATAAAGAAAGAGAGAAACTATGTGTTCATGGTGAATGCAGTTTAACAGAGTAGGCTTAACGCAAAGAAATTATAGTATTTGGTATTTTATTGAATTAGTAATTCAAATGGAATAGTAAAAGACTTTATTGAAAGTTTAATAGTGCTTTGATAATATCAGATTATCCTTACCTAATAAATGGCAGGAAATTAGAAACACATTTGCAGAGTTTGGACAAATGGGACTAGAAATAACATAATAATAATAAAAGTCAGCCTACCACAGCGTTATTGTAAAAAGAGCAAGCCTACAATTTAACTAAGTACTAAATTTACTTATAGACAAAGTCCATGTGGTTTTTACATTAACTCTGCCTTAATGACATTTGTAACATTTTTAAAACTTCACAATTTAGAAAGAAATAACCAGACATAAGATCTGTGGTTTAAGAAAGACTAAGACGACATAGAAACATGTCACTTTCTTAACTGTTATATCATGTTTGTAGAGTTGAAATAAGAAACTATTCTTAAATGAAATGATTTTATTAAATCAGTAGATATTCCAATCATGTACATGAAATGAGAAATGGTGAAATCAGAAAGTTGGATGTGCATGGAGTGAGAAGGTTGATATCTTGGGAATATTTCACCAGGTACCATAAACCCTTAGGTCAAAAATGCCACAAAGTTATCAAATACAAAATTAGCTCAAGAAAAACAGTGGAATTTAAAATTATTAGTTTTATCCACCAATTAGTCATAGATTTCTCACAAGTAGCTGATGTGAGATTGAAGTCACTTGACATCATTATTATTGGATAAAATCACTGTATCACTGTCTTCCTGTTGTTCATCGATTTGCTTGAGTGGGCACCAGTAACATTTCAAATGTCCTGTCACAAGCAAGTGTAGCCCAAGGGCATCTGCTTGCTCCAGGGACAGGAAGAGCCTCAAACCATTTCAGGTCATGGAATTGAGGTCCATAATTGTTACTGGTTTTTGGCTTATCAAATAAAACATGGATAGCTTGCCAGGCTCTGCCATGAAGGTGGTATACTCTCAGTAGAAGGCTCTCATCTCGAGCATTTACTGATGAATTGGACAAAATAAGTAATTATTCATTCACTGTATGTATAATTAAGCATAATATGAATATACGGTGATTTCCAGTTCAAATATTTTATCTGATTGGTTTTTTTCTGGCTGTCTCTACAAAATTCTAGCTAGAAAATAGAAAATCGATAAAGAAGATAGCTCACACCAACATCTAAAACAGACAATTATAAAAAAAGAGGACACTAGGAAATAAAAACATTACATGTTCATAAACCGACAGAATTAATATTGTAAAAATGCCAATTCAATACAGATTCAATACAGTCCCTATAAAAATACTCATGACATTCTTTAAAGACATAGATCATATACTGTTTAATGGGAGTCTTTTAATTTTTATATTATGCTGTTAAGCTATAGTAATTAAAACAATGTGGTTCTGGAATGAGGGTATATTCTTGGACCAGTGGAATAGAATTGAAAATCCAGACTCAAATTCACAGGTATATGGACAATTATGTGTTCACATACACACCCAAAACATAAAAAAGGATCATACTCTTTTTCTTACTTCATGTTTTAGGGATCTTATCATGTAACTACTTCGTCCCAACTATGTCCTAGAATTAAGAAACAGTGCACAATTAACTTACTTACTCATCTGTATAATATGGTGTTTTTAAATTTTTATTTCTTTGGTGCAATATATTTAAAAATGAAATTTTCCTTATCTTCTAGAAATGCAATAAGTTCCCTTATATTGACATAACAACCCCAAAACAAGGTTCAATATATAAAATATATCTCTTATGTTAAAAATCTATAAAATTTTCATATGCATGTACATAATATATAACAAGGCTTCAAAATTAATAAAGGACATTGTTGGGGGAGAGGGACACTTTCCCCTATTTCTACAGGTTCTTCTTGGGCTGATGGAGCAGTTAAACTAACCTCTGGCAGAAGGGGAAGCAAAGCAAATTGGATCGCATCACTTGTATCACTTGTCTTCCTGTTGTTCATCAATTTGCTCAAGCGGGCACCAGAAACATCTCCATACGTCCTGTCACATGCTAGTGTAATCCAAGGGCATCTGTTTGCTCCAGGAACACTTGGAGCCTCAAACCAATCCTTCAGGTCATGGGAATGAGGTCTATAACTGGTTTTTGGCATATCAAATACTATGTGGGTAGTTTGCCAGGCTCTGCTGTGTGAGAGAAAGATCATTACATACACAATGATCAGTGTATAAATGTGAAAGATCCTGGGAAGGACCTGATCCTAACTTCCATTATTGTCAAAGACTGTTGAGCGCTGTGAATCTGGAGTGCCTCTTTTCTGGTTGCTGTGTGTGGTGACTGGGAGCTCGCAGCTATGCCCTCTGACATGGAGGTGGAGGAATAGGAGGAGGAGCCCAAATCCCCGCCTCCAAGTCCAGCCAGCGTGGTCCCCACACATGTGATCAAACCTAGGAGCTATGTTGGACTCGACCAGGGGCTGGCTGAGCCATTTACTGCCCTCCGGAACTCCGTGGGCTGCTCCACGTGGGGCCAAGTAGCACAGCTGTGGGTCTGGAGTGGTTGGGTCTGGAGTGTATCTCTTCTGGTGTTGCCAGACCCACAGCTGCGCTGGGAATTAGATCGCATATTTATTGATGGAAAATCAGCAAGGATGTGGATTGTGTTTCCACAGAAAGGAAAAAAAAGGGTGTGGTTCCTGAACTAATGACATAGTACTTGGAGATTCAAGGGGAACAAGTGGGAGGTCACAGGAAGAGAAGAGAGACTGACATCCCTGATCCCTGAACTGACATTTGTGGCAGTTTTGTTCTGGGGACTCAAGGAAGTCCATCCTACAACACTCAGCAACTAAATGAAAGTCATTATCTCTGAAGGCAATGTCTTTTCCTGTGGATGTTCATAGGTGGAGGTTAAACTCATTGGTGGTGTTTCTGGTTGTTTTCTATCATTCCCACACATGTTCTGGGAATGGT
This sequence comes from Cryptotis parvus, assembly GCA_021461705.1. Lineage (NCBI taxonomy): Eukaryota > Metazoa > Chordata > Mammalia > Eulipotyphla > Soricidae > Cryptotis > Cryptotis parvus. The sequence goes on from JAJIBD010026919.1 coordinate 96,611, forward strand.
TGGAAAGCACAGCTAGGCAAATTGGTCACCTGCTACCATATGGTCAGTGATGCATGAGCCAATGGTTTGGTTCTTCAGAGTTCTTTTCTTTACGCCCACTATCAACATGTTCTTCCTGTCTCTCTGGTGTTTCTGAACGACCTTTTAACCATGAGCTTGCTCACTGAGGGTGGTGGTGCGAAGGAAGGCGTGAGAGGAGGTGGAAGGTGCTGCCAGTTGATTAAGGTTCTGGGGAGGGATCTCAGTGCAGCTGGGTTTGTAGTTCTGAGGTGTTTGGGCTGGCGTGGATGGACCAAGAACCTGAGCAAGGCTAGTCACACCAGGCTCACGTGGAGGCAGTTTTTGTAGCTTGCATAAAATTATTTTTAAAAAATTTACTTTGGGGCCAGAGCAATAGCCCAGTGGGTAGGGCGTTTGCCTTGCACATGGCCTGCCCATGCCATCCCGGGTTTGATCCCTGGCATCCCATATGGTCCCCCGAGCACCGCAAGGAGTGATTCCTGAGTGCAGAGCCAGGAGAAGCCCCTGAGGATTGCCGGGTGTGACCCAAAAAAGCAAAAACAAAAATTTACTTTTTTTAAACACCGTGATTTACAAAGTTGTTCACAATATGGTTGTTTTGGGTATTCAATATTCCCACACTAGCTGGTTACCCCTGCATTAAGACCTGTTTTCAACACTTCGCTGTCTGCCTTTACTCCATTTCCCTCTAGCAGAAAGATAATATCAGGAGCTAGTATTATTGGAGATTCTTGGGGGAAAAATACAATTTAATTTTTAATATACACATAGCTCAAAAATTCAGAGGTGGACAGACAAACAAATCCAAAGCCATTCCAAGTGCTTCCCTCAAGCGTTGGAAGAAAGCAATTTCCTTGACTTGTTAGTGTTAAAGGATCTACCATTAAAATGAAATTTTGGGGAGTACGAAGATGAGTGTTTTTTTCTTGTGATACAGGCAATAAATTGCCACAGGTAAGAAAAAGAAGAACCAAAGACCAACAGCAGAACTTCAGAGATCACTGGATTCCTTCATCAAAGAGCAGGGGCCAAAAAAGCAGAGAGCCACTTTTGTAGCCAACGGGCCACCTAGACTTTTGCTAGCTCTCCAATATAAATATGTGCAATCACTCCTGAGTTCACATGAAACAGTTGTTCATGGGGCTTCCTTTCATGTTTCATCCTGAAGTCTTAGCTTAAAAGAGTTTTCTCAAGAGACTAGGAAGTTCACACGAAATCATTAGGGACACAAGGGAGCTTGGGCCACACCCTGTGGTTCTCAGAGGATATTCCTGGCTATGTGCTCAGAAGAGAGACTCCTAGTGGTGTTTAGGGGATCATATGTGACACCAGAGGTTTGAACTTGGGCCGGCAGCATGTGAAGCAAGCATCTTACATCCTGTACAAACTCTCTGGTATGCTGTTGGAATTATATGCATGAGAAACAATTATTAATGGCCTTGTAAACCACAGAATCTCAATAATATTTTTAAAAACATTCTGCAAGTTCAGTGAGTACACTTCCTCTCAAACTTATTAATGTTTAAAAATATATTTTAAAAGCATCTGTGTTAGGGGCAGAAAGAGGGGTCAATGTTAAGGTGCTTATCCACACAATCATTTCCTGAGCACCAGCAGCTGTGACCACAAAGCAAATAAAAAAACCCAGCAACAACAACAAACACAAGCATTTGTGTATTTGCACATTGTATTGATTAGAGAATGCAGAGTACATGAGGAGATTGTTTTGGGGCTACCTAGTAGGCTGGTCCTGGCTGATGCCAGAGAAGACGGTGAATGCCCAAGGAGAAGCTCATGCCAAAGTAGGTGACCTATTCTTTTTTTTTTTTGATCTTTCTTTTTTTTTAAGTATTTTATTATACCACCGTGAGATATACAAATAAAAAAGATATGCAATTAAAAAAGTTCATATTTGGGTTTTGGTCATACAGTGTTCCAGCACCCGTCCCTCCACCAGTGCCCATCTCCCACCACCAATGTCCCCGGTTCCCTCCCCTTCCCCAGCCCACCTCTATGGCAGGTTCTTTATTTCTTTCCCTTTCTCTCTCTTTCTCTTTTCCTTCCCTTCCAGACTATGGATTACAGAACATACATTAAAGGGTTGTCATGTGTATCCTTTTGCCTCTATTTAATGCTCAGTTCTAGGTTGGCATTAGTACCCTCGACAATTATTAGCACCCTGTTCCATTTTCTGTCTTACCTAGCCTCTGACTCCCACATGTTTGTGATAATTTCCACCTTTGACAAGATCTCCTGTTATATGTTTCACTTGACCTTGGATATTGGTATCATAATATGTACATATATATTTATGCCATGCAAATAAATGCAAGGTGACCTATTCTGACAGCTTTCTACAAAGCTCTAGAAACATTTTCCGAATTATTTGTCACCTCAGCAAGGTTGGGCATGACACCTAGCAGGCTGAGCCAAGGTGAGAAGAGGCAAGAATTAAATCCTGGGAGTTGTAAATGAAAGCAGGGACAAGGGAAGCAGGGACTTACAGAAGCAAGGATCAGTGACCAGGAGACACGAGAAAGACACATGTGATCTGTCCCACCAGACTTGCCCTCAGGAAACCCATCTTCCTTTCCATTCCTCCCCAATGCAGCACCATGACCTCGGTCTCAGCCATAATGAGTCTATGCTAGGAATCAAGTTCTTAAGTCCCTCACCCTCAGTTTCCCTTAGCTTGAAGTTTACCTCTATCTAATGTATCACCAGAGAATGTCTCGTTCTCCGAGATTCTAACTGGGGACAGGAAAGTTGGGGAAATTAATTCTTGCCACTCTAACAGAGGCACTAGCATCATGTCAGATCAGGACCAGCACGGGCTGAATTTTAGGCCTTTACCATTTTAGAGTTTGGGTCTCAAATGAGGGTTGCTTTCCTTGCAAAACTTCTTTAAGGGTACCATTAAGATTGCCTTATGAACCAGAACTATGAACTGGGGCCCTGAATCTGATGGGCAGATTCCCTCCACTCTAACACAAACTACTTGAGAGATTGTAGCCCAGCGGGTAGGGGCGTTTGCCTTGCACGCGGCTGGCCCATGCCAGTCCGGGTTCGATCCCGGCATCCCATATGGTCCCCCGAGCACCGCCAGGAGTAATTCCTGAGTGCAGAGCCAGGAGTAACCCCTGAGCATCGCCGGGTGTGACCCAAAAAAGCAAAAATAAATAAATAAATAAATAAATAAAATAAAATAAAACCAAAACGTTGGGAGCTGGAGAGATAGTACAGCTAGTATGCATTTGCCTTGTACTCACCACCTGGGTTCGATCCTTGACACCCCATATAGTCCCCTGAGCACCACCAGGTGTAATCTCTAAGCACAGAATCAGTTAGCCTTGAGCACTACTGGTTTTGACACCCCACCAAAAGTAACCCCCTGTACAGACAAAACAATCACTCAAACTATAGACTGTGTAACATTTGTGCACAAATCAACAATCAATCAAATTATAGATTTTGACATGTGTGCACAGACAAAACAACCAAACTACAGATTGTGTGACATTTGTGCACAGACTATAGATTGTGTAGCATTTGAGCACAGACAATCAATCTATAGATTATGTGACATTTGTGCAAACTATAGACGGCAATCCAGATAACAATCAGCCTAAAATGGTTTCCAGTTTCTTCTAACCACAGATTTTCTCAGCTTTCTCTCTCCCTGGAAGAACTTGAAAATAAATTAGAGTTTAGGGGCTGCCCATCTTTCCCTGGCTGGAAGTTACAGACTCTGGCACTCCTGCTCTGTCTAGAACCGAAGCCTTCATGTTTTCTCCGCAGTCATATAACCATGTTCTTGGCTCTTCCACATTTAAAAAACACACAAGAATTTGGCTTTTAGCATTCTCCATGACCTTGAAGCATTTGCAGAAGAAATGGTCCTGAGTCTTAGGAGACCAGAATGTTCTTTTTCCAGAATGTTTTTTGCATGAGGGGGGAGGGTTCTCAATGGCCCTTCATTGATAGAGTGAGGGAGTTTTCCCTGAATATAAAAATCTCTACCAGGGAAGAAGAGTTAGTACAGTGGGTAGGGCTTTTGCCTTGCACACTGCTGACCCGGGTTCGGTTCGATACCTGGCATCCCATAAGCACACCTCCCCAGCCCCAACCCCGCCAGGAGTAATTCCTGAGTGTAGAGCCAGAGTAATCCCTGAGCACTGCTGGATATGACTTAAGAAGCCAAAAAACAATCTCTATCATTATAAATGGGAGAAGAGACTGAGTTTTGGGTGCTTTCTGGTAAAACAAATTATTTTTCCATTAAAAAGTATAGAAAAATTCACTCGACAGCCCTGACTCAGTTATGGAACAACCTCAGGCTCACCCTAGGGAGATGAAAGGCACCACCTCTTGCTTTTCAAGAATTAGTTTTTAATCTGTTTGTGAACACATTCTAATGTTACTTAGGCTTCAGGGACTATTTCATACGTAGGGTTGATAACAAGGATTCCTTTGTTAATAGCAAGCTCGAGCAAAGGAACTATTTAATTTCAAGTTTTCCAGCCGTGGTAAATGAACTCCATAAAGTCTTAAACAGTTGTTTATTTCTACATTATGATGTGAAACAGCAGGCTTAGAATCTGCAACCCAGATAACAATCAGCCTAAAATAGTTGCCAGTTTCTCCTAACCACAGATATTCTCAGCTTTCTCTCTCCCTGGCAGAAGTCTTAGATGGCCTGATAGAAAGTCATTAGAAGCACCAGTTAATAGATGGGATTTAATGGGAAGGCAACTCGGCATCATTCTCATGTGAAAGAGAAGAAAGGGAGAAGTGTTTTGTTTTCCTCTTGCGCTCAGAAAGTCAGGAGATGCGCTCAGAACTCTGTTGTCCACGAGACACACCACTTATTATTTGCATCAGACTTCCAAAACATTGATATTCTCAGATTGTGATAACGAGATTATCTCTGACGTTCAAGTTTCTTTTTTTGGATGTCCTCATTTCTTTCACTCTACCATTAGCCTTCTTAGAGATAAGACAGAGCTTAACACTGAGGAAAGCGAGGTTCAGAGTATCAAGTAGCACGTCAAAATCTGCAACGTTAAAAATTACTGTACAGGGGCCTGAGCAATAGTCCAGCGGGTAGGGCATTTGCCTTGCACACGGCTGGCCTGTGCCGCCCGTGTTTGATCCCGGCATCCCATATGGTCCCCTGAGCACAGCCAGGAGTAATTCCTGAGTGCAGAGCCAGGAGTAACCCCTGAGCATCGCTGGGTGTGATCCAAAAAAAGCAAAAAAAAAAAATTACTGTACAATTCTTACTTAGAATTTTAAAAAATATGCAAACTGGAGATATAGTAGAGTGGGTAAGGCCCTTACCTTGTATCTATCTCATCTGGGTTCAATCCCCAGCACCAAACACGGTCCCCTGCCAGGACTGAAATCTGAGCACAGAGCTAGGAGTAAACACAGCTGGGTGTGGCGCCAAATCAAAATATCTAATATTCAATTTGTCCAAAAAACATGCTAGATCATTCAATAATTTATTTCCAAGTTATTGCTGTTAATGTTTTATTTCCATGTCGGTATTTCAATTATGTTAATATTTTAAGTCTGTCAGTATTTTTCCTCTAGGTTATTTACTGAATATTTTACTTCCAGGTTTGTTTTTTTTTATTAAAGAAGTGTCAGCAAATCTCTCATATACCAACAGCACTGTTCTAGATTCTGAAGAAATAACAGGTGTCCTCATTTCTAATGAAGCGTTTTGATTAGCAGCAGGACACACTTACAAATTTGGATTGCTTTAGAATATTCTAAAGAGCTTTCTTCACACTTGCACCCTGCTCCTTCCATTTGTCTTTGTTTCCTGCAGCCAATTGGTAAAGCCAGATACATTTGTTTTTTATAATTACTTCTCTGCATACTTTCACGGTCATTTCCCTGGAAGAGCCGCGGCTCATTCATGCACAGGAAGAGACCAGGTGGTATTGGGATAGCAGAGAGTGAAATCTCTTGTTCCAGGCTCTGTGCCATGGGGAGGATGAATTTCAATGCCAAACTCTAAAGAGATAAACACAAACAAGAGAACTCAAACAGAGTTTCCCAAGGTAGGAAAAGGAGGTGAGGAATGTTTGGGGCCAAATTTAGCATAGACAGGGCAGAGGCCACAGCAGTCTTGAGTTGAAGAGGGTGGGAGGTGCCCTAGGCAGGGCCAGAGGCAAAGGCTAGAGCGAATCAGACAACCTGGCGCAGATGAGCCTGCCAGCTGGCCTGCACGCCCTTGGGTAGGGTAGCAAGGCTTCTCTGGGCTGATAACTCTAGTGAAAGAAAAGAACATTTCCTAATAGTTTGTTTCCTGATATGACTCGGAGTCATATGGTCACTTCTTTATAATTTCATTAAAACTGAAAAGGAGAGGAGCAGCTTTAAAAAGAAATACAGTAAGACCCTTTATAGGTAAAGACTTACTTCTGTTGGGTTAATATCTTAATGACATGGCTGGGGAAGAGAAGGAACTCTCAGGCAAGTTGAACAGCAATAGATTCTTAATCAAATTCCTCCTAGAGGAGGATGTTTCAAATTACCCTGAATTGTCCTTTAAGTGAAGTCATTTAAATTTGAGGTGGAATCTGATTTTTTTTCCACAGTGAAAAGGTGAAACAGTGAAGCCATTTTGAAATAAAATTGAAGCAGCCGTGTTCTCCTATTTTCCCTAAATCACTGTATTGTAGTTTGCCTGTTAATTGTTATTCTCTTATTAAAGGTTAACAGGCCAAAAATTAATAATTTAGAAACTTATCGGGAAACCAGTAACAATATACCTTTAGCCTATAGCTAAGCAATCAGTATTGGATGAAAAGGAAGTCTGATGGAAATTCTTATTAAGTCTTCTATGAGATATGAAATAGATTTGCTCTTTCATTTTTCCACTTTTAATCTGCACTGTTCCTTATAGCTCCTGTGAATTGTAGTTTACTATTTGTATTGCAGTTAGCATATGACTAAGTATTGAGTGCTTATTAACACATTGCAATTTGTGTTAATTAAACTTATTAAGTATAAGCCACTGGTAGTATGTAGTGGCACGAACATACTAAGTTGTTACATGAAAAACCATGTTTTTATATGGAGAATCATCTATGAATTTAATATTAGCAACACGTGTCATTTACCAACAACTATGCCCTAATTCTTAGTGCTATATTATGCTTACTCAACTCAAACAATATGATTTTGTGTCTAGTTGGCTTGGTTTTAAGTGGATACATTACAACTTCTCATCCACCATTAACAAAACTTATTTATGAGCTAGCTAGGTATGAGGAAAGTGGGAAACTGAGTCTCTAGTTGAAGAGCCTTGCCCTCAAATAACTGTAAACTTTGAAAGTGAAAGCACGCATTTGGTAGATCGCCAGCCCAGATAACTGAGGAGATAAAACTCCCTCTGGGATTGAGAAAACCAACGGTTAGACAAGCAGGATGACAGCTTCAGTGCCACCCAGAGTTGGGGAAGAGCCTGCCCTGTGCCAGACACTTTTTGAGATGTTTCATGCTTCTGATTTGGTTTTAATGTAAGACAAAGATTATTTAAGTGAAAAGAGTTAGATAAAAAGAAGGTAAATGTGAACCTGAGAGACAATATTATGGGGAGGGCATTTGCCTTGCATGCGGCCAATTCTGGTTTGATCCCTGGCATCCCATATGGTCCCCCAGAACACCACCGGGCACAATTCCTGAGTTCAGAGCCAGGGTAACCCCTGAGCATTGCCAGGTGTGGCCTCAAAATAAAAAAAAAAATGTTAAAAAAGAAGGTAAGCTTAAAGCCAAATGACCAGAACTAAAAGACCGAAGAATCTGAGATTAACAGATCACTTCTGTACACCTGATAATAAATGAAGTTTGAAAGGGAGGTACTTTGCTTATTAGTTACCGTGACTCAGAGTGGTCGAGGAGCAGGTGTGAAGGATGAACGTGCTTCCTCCCCCTCTTCTCCCCAGAAGCAGGAGATGAGTTTTCCACATAAAAGGCCCCTTCCTTGGCCCAGCAAGCTAGAGACCTCTGTGTCACCACAAGCCTGGAATTCAGCAATAAGGAGACCGGATAAACAAACACACTTACATGATCCACTTAACACCCCAGCTCAAATGGCTTGAAATTCCAAAATTTCTTACAGAGGTGCAGTTTGATTTTCTAACAGGCATAAAAAGAACTTACGGCCTTAAGTAATAGGTCTACTTTTTATTTTTATGGGACTCCTCCTAACTAAAATGAAGATGATTTTTCTCCTGTTCATCTCTCTCATGTCAATCTAATTATTAGATCCACTAAAGATCCTAGGAAGAAAGAACTGATTTATTTATTTCCACCTCCCCAATTCTAATTTACTCCATGGAAAAGAAAGCAAAAGCCTGTGGTGTGTTTGTATATTTAAAATAATGTTCACAGGGGCACGGGAGGGGGCTATTAGGCACTTTGATGGCGGTGAGGTGAGGTCATTGCGTACACCGAGACCCATAAATGTCACTATCATTATGAGCACATTAGTATAACTATAACAGACTTGAAAAAATTTAATAAGAAGGATCAAATAAACATTTTGATGGTTTCATAGCTTGTCAATAAACCATAACTTATACAAAAGGAGAAAATGAGACATGCACATGCTTTTGAGCTCATGCCAAATAGGCTATGACTGGAGAGCAGAGAGAGAGAGAGACAGAGAGAGAGAGCGAGCAGAGGTTTCTGGGAAAGGGAACGGTGGGCTAGGAGAGGCATTTGCCTTTTCTTCCAAAGGGTTCATGAAAAACGAACTAGTTCCAGAGGCCCCATTCACTCTCAATGGAACAAACATCTCTGAATGCAGCAGTTATGTGTACCTAGGTAGAGAAGTCAACATGATGATTGACCTAAAACCTGAGCTGCGCAGGAGGAAGAGAGTGGCATGGAATGCCTTCAAGAGCATCAAAGAAATAGCTAAAAAGACAAAGAACCTCCAGCTCCAGGCACATCTCTTCGACTCCACCGACTCCACCGTTTTCCCTGCATTAACATACGCCTTAGAGGCCTGGGCCCTACGAAAAGCAGGATGAGAATGCTATTTGGGTCTCCCAAAGAGGAATTGAAAGAGCTATGCTTGGAATATCACACCTCACTCAAGTGAGAGAAGGAATCGGAGCTCCAACCTCCATCGACAATCCAGAGTCAGGGATTCTGTCTCGTTTGCCAAGGCATCGAAAATCAGGTGGGCTGGACATGTAATGCGATTTGGAGACGACCGCTGGACTAGAGCCCTTATCGACTGGATTCCACAGGATGTCAAAGATCACTTGGCTGCCCGCCTACAAGATGGTCAGACTTCCTCTTCAAGACCGTGAAGGAACGAGTTGAGGCTCTTCATATTCCTGAATCAACCAGATGCCATTGGGCTACACTGGCACGTGATAGGGTCAAATGGAAATGTTACTGGTGCCCGCTTGAGGAAATCAATGAATAATGGGATATCAAGTGATCAAGTGATCCATAGGGTATTTCTTTTTATGCCCAGATAATCAACTATGACAGATATTAGAATTGAAGTCACATGACAAATATCAGCCTTGCCCGATGCCGCCCCAATTCCCTTGGACTTGACGGACACTCCATGTGTCTCAGCAGCCCAAGGGGACACTGACCCTGCCCCAAAACCAGGAAAAAAACTCTTTGACATGGTTCTGCTTTTTCTTGGCAATCAAAGTCACCAACGCCCCCTGGATCTCCCAGTTGGGCCTGGATTCCTTCTCTCAAAAGTCCTCCAGCATTTCTGGGTGACTGGGTCCCGCACAACACACACGTCAAAGATCTGCAGAAATAAACCAAGATGTACCGTTGGCAGACGAGTGGGTGAGGAGCAAAAGATAACGAAGTTTCAAATATGAAATCCCAGCATGAAGGGTTTAAAGAAAGCCGAAATCACTGTTCCCCCTTCAAGTTTATTGGAGCACATCATTAGTGATTATTATTTGTTTTTTTATGCCTGCTCTCTAGTTGGGTCAAGCTTTTACTGCAGCCGGGGCTGATTTGACCAGCTTGAAAGCAGGTGAAAATAACAGAAAAATTGCCTCAAATGGAAACAATTACTGTTTCATAGGATCAAGAAAACTTATCTTTGTGCCAGAAAGCCCATTCTCACTTGACAAAGTTCTAATTACCACTGCTTACAAAAAGGAGAGCTGAGGCATTGTTGGAATTTGTAGATTCTGATGCTTAAAGTTGTTTACTAGAGTTTAGAAAATGCTAAAACTTCTCTTACAGCCCAATATGGTTTTAAAGACGATAACTGAGGCTCCAGTGATGCATAATGTGCTTTTGTATTCCTTTTGTTTTACTTTTCAGCCCATATTTTTTCCAGAGGAGAGACCTGCAACTAAACAAATGCAGAAATTAATCCCTTAATTCCAACTGCTAAATCACCCTTTAAATTATACACACAACAGTTGTGTCTCTAGTAGAAGTTAAAATAACTTGGATTGCGAAGTAAAAACAAAATTTGTAGTTAAAAGAGTTTAAGAACATAGACTATATTAGGTTCAGGGATGCTGTGTTCTTTGGTTAGAACATGATGCCATGTTTGGAAAGCACATGGCAAAAGAGTCGTCTGACTTTCCATACATATCTCATGTTGTTTAGAATGGGGTACATATTAAATATATTCTTTAATTCTCTTATAGACACACTTATGCCAGATAAACATGTTCTCAATTATTCATTTTCAATGCACTTGGAGAGTGAAAAGTTTCAGTAGATAATTTGCTTATTCTATGTCAGTCTAGGAATAGATGTTTCAGCTCAAATGTCAACTTTCTTAAAACAAATAAAAGAACCAGCAATTAGAGACTAGTATTTAGATATAAGAGTTACAATGAATATTGGCTGCTTTCATAAGCATGGTTTTATTGCTTGTTTGTTTTTGTTTCCATTTTTGCTTTTCTAATTAAGTTTTTCCCTTCACCCCACTAAGTGTTAAGATAAAAATGTTCCCTGGTACAATCCAGTCTTTATAGACCAAATGGACCCGAAACCAATTTGTTTCTACTTAAAAGCTCATTTTGTGATATTTGATATCACCAGAGCAGTTAGTCTTGTAGCATACTGCAGATACACCAACATTGTGTAATGGACTTTCATGTGTTCCGAAGAGTGATGGCCACAGTGAAACTATGGTCCTTGGTAGAGGGATCTCAAGGGGATTCTTTGTTTGCTTCTGCTTTTCAGAATGCTGCAATGCAGCTAGCTCCCATCTCTGCCATCATCCCTGATCCCCGCTAGCTCCTCATCTGCCCCACCGACCGGAGGTGCTCCTGGAGTGCTCAAATGGGGTCCTCTTTTCTCTCTCTTTCTTCCCTTAAGTGGAAGCAGTCTGGATTACCCGGCAGCTTCTCACTTCTCTGGGTCTAGAAGGGTAGGAGAGAAGAGGACGCCACAGTGACCCCTTCAGGAAACCTTTCTGAAGGTTTGGTCTTCTCTTCTCCTGGCCACTTTTGTAGCTTCTGTCCCGGCAGCGGGTGACATGTCTTGGGCCCATCATGTCTCCTGACAGACAGCCCATACAGTCCCTGCTATCCGCCACTCCTAATCCAGATGCCTCCATTCCACCCCGATCTCAGTCCTGCAATCCCATCCTTCTAAACTTCCCTGGCACCTATCCTGGGAGATCCCAAGCCACATTCTTCCCATTCCAGAAGCTGGGAGGCTCCTCTGAATGGAGACTGTTAACACAATTTCCCCAATTAGCTATCTCTTCTGCAGTTGTGAACAGAAGGCAGAACGTGTTCTCTTTCCCCCACAGAGTAGGAATTGCTGTTTCATAGAACACATTTTGGTGTGTGCATGGATCCAAGTTTAATCCCCCAGTAACACACACACACACACACACATGCCACATAACCACTACATTGTGGGCCTCATATCTCCTTGGTAAGTTGCTTAAAATATTTCTTATAAAGGCAAAAGAAAAATTAGTATATATACATGTAGTTCCACAATTCTGATTCTTTTAGTCAACAATTCTCCCTCCTCCCACCAATGTTCTCTTTCCAACCCAGCCAAAAGTATGCTCCTCCCCCACCTATCTGTCCAATTTCCTCAACACCACACTGCCAGCCACTGTTGCCTCCTGCATTTGTGTGGCTGGCAAAGTTGTTTAAACTAAAAGGAACATATATTATGGCTTCTAGTGAAAATGCTCCTGTCCCTCCTGGCTCACATGACTTGTGCCTCCATTTCTTCACACTCTATAATACAACTGTGTTCACACATTTTTAGTCTAAGCACTTCAAAGTTTATGTTATATAAGATCTCTTTCTTCTGTTCAGGAAGATAAGTTTGTGTTCTGAAAAGTAATTGCCATGAGAAACAAGGAATAAAATGTTTATATCATGGTGGAGTTACGCATTTTATTTTCTGAGTGCAATCTGTTGGAAACACTCCTTATTAAAAAATACAGATAAACAAATTAAAATCAGTTGGGCGAATCTCAGTTTGATTGAAGTGGTTTCACACATGCCAACAAGAAATGCTTTGTTAAGGAACAACTGAAGGACTGTGTTTTCTTCAACCACATGGGGCTCTTGGCCAATGTTAGTTTGGGGTTAGTTTTCTCTTCCACATGGAGAAAATATGCCAGTTCATCTATGAGATAATAAAAAAGAAAGAAGGCAGAAATATTTGGATCCTGATATTTGGGTTTCCCATTTCCTTGCTTTAAATTTTGCTTAAAGGGCCTGGAGGGATAGCGGAGGGAATCAAGGCACTTGAAGGCAGCCAGTGCCAGGTCAATGGGCAGCACCACATCCTGAGCACTGTGTATGATCTTACAAACACCACCAGGGGTTGGGGGGGCTCAACACAGAGCCAGGAGTGAGCCCTGAGCAGTGCCTGGCATGGGCCAAAAAAAAAAAAAAAAAAGAAATAGTTTGGTTAAAAGAAAACACACACACACACACACACACACACACACACAGAGGGGAAAATGCATTTGGAAAGCTACCAAAGAGAAGAAAAATGGCCCTTCCCTTCAATGTTCTCCCACGCTCTCTTCTCTCCTCTTATTCTTACCTGTCTAGCCCGGAGAGGACTTGCTCCCGGCAGCGGTGGGAGTCCTGTGTGGCCTCGCTGCCCCTGGAGCTGTGACTTTCTTCTAGACACTCAATACCAGAAGCCAGTCACAGAATCTCGAGGTGTTTTCATCCACTCACCCTCACTTCTGGGAATTCATCCTTTTCCCCATTCTAGCCTGCAGGTCCCACAAGCTCTGAAGGAGTCAAGAAGGCACTGAAAGGAATCTAGGGTAAAAGTTTTTGTGAAGAGCTTAAGGGAAATAGAGTGACTAGAAAGCCCAGAATGCGGTGACCTTCCATCTTCCCAAATCTTTCCAGGATCTGGAGGAGGGAATGCAGGGAACCGGCTGTACTCACCTTTGTTTTTGTTTGGGGAGAGGAGAGCACAGCCGACTGGACGCAGGGGGTCACTCCTAGCTCTGTGTTCAGGAACTGCTCTCTGGTAGTGTTTGGGGATGGAATCTGGCGCCTTAGCCCTTTCGGCTCTCTCTCCCCTGCCCTTTCTCCCTACGGCAGTAGGTGTTGATCTGCCCAAACCCACAACGTAATAGTAAGTGAACTGGTGGAGACTAGAACTAGCTGGAAGCTAAGTAACTGCACATTAAGTAAGATGATGCTGTTCTTCCAGACTGAAGGGAAGAAGCAGCTTTGTAGGGAGGTAATGAGGAGTGAGAAGAAAGAGCGTAGCAGGTCCCCAGGTGGACAGAAGAAGAGCAAGGGCCAGGGGAGCAGCTATCATAAAGTCCTGGCAGAGACTGGGCTCTGGGCATTGACTTTTCCCTTGCACAGGATCCACACGGGTCTAGGAAGGAGCTCTCTGCTCTGGACATCAGCAGATGTGAGCTTATAAACAGTGTGAAAGTGGGAGCTGGTGAGGATCCCAAACTGGCAGAGTCTTACCTTTCATCAAACCTCAAGACCTTTGTTAATTCTGGAATCAGGGTTGCATGAGGGAGACTCAGAGTAGAGAAGCTTGGAGATGGATTTAAATCTAGTTCTGTGTGTGTGTGTGTGTGTGTGTGTGTGTACAATAGATATTATTGGAAGACAAATGCATTCCTATGGATTATCATTTATCATTTTAAATGTTTTCCTTCATTACTGACCTCCCATTGTAGGTCTGGTTTGCTTATTTCCTTTGTGCTTAAAATCATTGCCAACAATTTACTTGGTGGTCTGATAAACTCAAATGAATGCCTTGCTTACAGTACTGAAACCTAAATGCATATTTACATGTGTCTCTGGCACTCTCTCCTCGTCATAGCTTATGTTCTTTAATTTGAACTTAGCTAGTTTACTATAAAAATAAATTGCATGGGGCTGAAGAAGCATATTGTGTGTTTGAGTAATTTTCCCTGCCTGCTGTAAATATTGAATTAAATTTATATGCTAATTATGACAATAATGGCCCTTTGGATAATTCTACATTATAAGCATCGACTGAAATGAGGTCCCCAGTTATCACAGAGAGAATCAAAAGGATTGTAGTTTGAGGAGTAAATAAGTGATTATAGTGATTATGTGTAAATTGTGATTATATTCTTCAATAAAGAAAGCATGCTGGGATCTACAACTTTCCTCTGAGAATCAATCAATGAATTAACACATATTGAACACCCAGGGGGATGGAGTTGCTGAACAAACAGATTGCTTCATCAACCTGCCAAACACCAGCAAGTGGACATAGTTGTACAATAAATGGAGCTAAGCATGGGCCCAAGCGTATTCATTTATTTTCATGGTTTGTAAATGTGTGTGGTGGTAAGTTCTTTTTTTTTCTGAGCTGGGTGGGGCACACCCAGCAGTGCTCAGGGCTTACTCCCGCTCTGTGCTCAGAGGACGCTCCTGACAGTGCTCAGGGTACCATATGGGGAGTCAGGGATCGAACCTGGGTCAGCTGTGTGCAAGGTTCTGGCCTCCAGAGTGCTAGATTCGTCAACAATTAGGACAAGAATTGGTTTGACACCCTTGCATGAGACATTCAGAGTCTTTCCCCTCCTGATCAATTCAACTGCCTGATTATAAAAAGGAAAGACATTGTCCTGTCTTAGGGAGATGTTCAAAGGGAAAAAGGAAGTGGAAAATTACTGTGAAAAATCATTAAGCTCTAAAGCCATAGAACATTATTTTTCTGCTTAATTGTTTTCCCCTCAACTTTGCCCAGTGTGGTTTGTTCCATGAAGGCAATTTCCCTTCCTTTCCCTCTAAATCCTTTCTCCAATGACATGCCCACTGCTAAATCTTGGCCACCAAATCATGATTTCAGATTCTTACTTTCCTATTTGGTTGTTTTTTGTTTCTGGATTTGGGGCCAGAAAAAATTTTAATTTGTGTAATGTAGATAACAAAATTTTATTTTGTGTAATGTAGATAGAAAGATTAAATCATTAACTTTCAAAGCTTATTGGTAGAGATTTCTTTCTATCCACATTACACAAAATAACTAACATTTTTCTGGATCTGACAGTGCTCAGAACTTACTTCTGTGTTTGTGCTCGGGGATTACTTTAGACAGTGCTCTGGGGACCGTTTGTGCCCCAGGGATCCAACTGCTGTCAACTGTGGCAGGCCCTACCCCTGCATTATCTCTCCAACTTCTGAACTGACTTGTCAGTGATGTTTAACACAGTTCACAAATCAGTTGGTCTGCCTTGAACTTTTTGTTTGTTTTTGATTTGTCTTCCAGCACGTACATTCTCATTTTTTTATCTTTCATTGTCTATATTTTCTCTGTTAGTTCTTTGTTGACCCCCTAGTTTCTACTCTTAGCTATGAATTAAATTTCTAGGGTCTTCTCTCTCAGCCTGTTTTCTTCTCTCTCCACTCATGTGCTGTCATGACTTTAATCTCTGCTTTGATTTTCCCACAGTGGTGCAGGCACTTTTGCAAACTTTAGAATTTCATCTTCTACTTGCAGGTCCACTGAAATAAAAGTTTTTAATAAAAAATATATAATGTGTTCAACTTATTTCCCACACCAGCTCTACCAATAAGCTTTGAAAGTCAATGACTTAATGTTTCTATCTACATTACACAAAATAAGAAAGAAAATAGCTGGAGATCACAAAGAAAGCAGATCAGAGGATTGTTCAAAAGCAATGGAAAAAAAATGAAGCAAGCTATAAAGAAGACCGTAGATGAACGTCCAAGCAGTACTTCAAATATTGGACAGGTATGGGTACCATGGTCTACATAACCAACTATTAATGAAATATTCACATTACACACTTTTCTCTCATTGTTTTTACAATACAAACATCTAATTTTGTTCCAATTTCCCCTAATGGCTTCAGACAGAAAATAGTCACTTGACCACCTTTAGTTTCCAATACTGGGATAGTAAAAATACAATAACAACAATCAGATTATTTGGGGGAATTGGGACACAACCTGCCTACCTGTCATCTCTTACAGACTCAGCACTGGGATTCTGTTTAGGGAGGAATAAGAAAACAGATTAGGAGTCAGTGTTGTCCATGTTGTTTCTCATCTGAGATACGTGTGTACAGGTGTGGTTGCATAGGTCTATTGATTCAAAGGTGCAATAGTGTGCATCAATAAAAGACTACTTGGGGGTCAGCCCCTCACAAGCTTTGTCCCAAAGCTTGAAGTAAAATGTGCTTTGTGGAACTTACGTTAATACGGTGACTAACCTGATAGCTTTCTAGAGGGTCTTTTGAGGGTCTTTGAGAGAAAATGTGCATATATAGAGCAAGACAATCAGAGAGAGACCCCACTTGGAGTATTTTGCTTTATCTCTGAAGTAATTCCTGGATCTGCTGAAATCCTGAGGCTTGAAAATGGGCTTATTATTTTCAGGATTTGTCATGGAGTGTTCACTTCTCCATGTTTTTCCCCGAATTCAGAGGTTCCTGGTCATTAACCTTCATGGGCTGTGTGCAGCAACCTTTATCTCCAAGCCTTTGCTCTGTGCATGGGTCCTGGGTATGGAGAAGGAAGGAAATGGGAGGCTGTTATGTGGGGCTCTTTGGGAAACTTCTGCCTTCTGGATACCCAGGGATCTTGCATGGGTGCGGTGGGATGCTGGCAGGAAAAGCCCTCCACCATGAAGCAGCACGCTTGAGGACTGAAGAAAACATGCCGTGATTGCAGAGAGAGCAGAAACTTGGACCAAACCCCAGTGCCTTGCAGCTCTGCTGAAGCAGTGTTTGTGTGGGACCACCTACCTCTGCCCCTTACATCACAGAGCATTCATTCCAGAGTCCGTCCGCATCCCTAAGATAAGATCTTTCCAGGAGTATTAGGACTCAAGTGTTATTATCATTATTATCTTTTGTGCTCTACTCAGAGACAATTGTAGGGCCCCACCTAGAAAGAAACCTACAAGATATCCATCACTGAACAACAGTCCTTTGAAATTTGATTTAAAATCAATAATATGCCTAGATTTTAAAAAAGAGCTTCAAATGCAACTTTGTAATAAACTCTCAATGAACTATAAAATTCTAAGACATTCTTGCTTGCTCTTGAAGGCCGTGTTCTCCCCTGACCGTGCACCTCACTTGCTTATCCCCATGTTTCTTTGCTTCTGTATTTCTGCTCTTGGAGAATCCTGTGCTCTCTCTCCAACATGTACTTCTCTCTTTACGCCCCTCACATATCTCTAAATAATTTTCAATAAAAACTATACTGCTTCACCAAAAATAATTCTAAAATCTCTCATTGTTTTCTTTAAAAAGTAGAGTAAAACTAAAACTAGACAAAATGTGTATAGAGTGAAGAAATCGTCCAGGCCAAAGGTATAACACTCATTTGGCTACAGATGTTTCTGAAATTTACCTCTGTTCATTTAAACCTTGAATAATTTACTAATTAGCCTCAGTTACCTCATCTGTGAAATTATTTAATTATGTTAATAATACCTTACTTTCAAGGTTCCTGTTATGCACACACACACACACAGAGCAATTCCAGTCCCTGTACATGGTAATTGTTCAGTACAGAATATCTGCTATAGAAGTCCATAGAATCAAGTGATTTTCTAACATCACTAGTTGAATGATCTTGAGGTTATTCTTTTTTTCCTTTTTTAAAAAAATTAATTATACCACCGTGAGACATACAATTACAAAGGTGTTCATCATTGATTCTTGGTAATACAGTATTCCAGCACCCATCCTCCACCAGTGCCCCATTTCCACCACCAATGTACCCCACCCCCTCCTGCCCACCCCCCAGGCTGCCTCAATAGCATGTACCCCCCCCCCGTTTCCTCTCTTTCTCTCTCTGTCTCTCTCTGCATCATTCTCCCTCTTCTTTTATACATTGTGGCTAGCCCTGCAGATATTTAGAGTTTATCACTCTTTTATTAAAGAATTGTGATTTGAACAGAGAGTCTTTGGAGACAAAGACAAAAATTGTTGCTATCATAAATTGACATTACATATGGTTAACTGAGGAGATAAAACAGTCTCTGGATTCTGGATTCAGCACTGCCCTTGTGCAATAAAGTTAGACAGGTCAGTAGAGGAAACGCAGAATTCCTTCCATATAAAACTATGAAGTTGAGTAAATATATTCTTTGAGAGTTATTGGCAAATATGATACTTTTAATATCAGCTAAAATTCTCTTATGCTTTGGTCATGGTGCACCATGAAAGTCAAATGTGACAGAGCAGGAAGTTA
Source organism: Cryptotis parvus (assembly GCA_021461705.1). Lineage (NCBI taxonomy): Eukaryota > Metazoa > Chordata > Mammalia > Eulipotyphla > Soricidae > Cryptotis > Cryptotis parvus. Next base: position 115,336 of record JAJIBD010026919.1, read on the forward strand.
GAGAAGTTCATGTGACTGTCCCCATACACTACCCATGGGTACAAAGACTGCACCCATGAATACTAATGAGGTGATGCCTAGCACAATTTTTTATGTCTGGTGCCTATACCTACTGGCCATGCTTGGGGACCCTGTGTTGCTCAATATCAAACCCTGGCTTCTATTCTTCAAACAACAAAATCCATTCAAAAAGTTATATGCACATCTATGTTCATTGCAGTGCTAAGTACAATAGCAAGAGATGGAAAACAGCTCACATCAAACATCAAAACACACAAACACAAACAAAAATGAGAATGTTTGATGAAGTTATGATATCCAAAGCAGCAGAGACAACACAAAAAAAAAACTATAGACCAATCTCTCTAATGAACACAGATGCTAAGATCTTCAACAAAATAATAGCAAACAGAATCCAAAGACTCATCAAAAAGATTATACATCATGACCAAGTAGGATTCATCCCAGAAATGCAAGGATGGTTCAAAATTTGCAAGTCAATCAACATAATACATCATATCAATAAGAGAAAAAATAAAAACCATATGATCATACCAATAGACTCAGAGAAAGCATTTGATAAGATCCAGCACCCATTCATGATTAAAACCCTCCCAAAAGAGGGAATTTAAGGAACCTTCCTCAATATAATCAAAGCCATCTACCAAAAGCCCACAGAGAGTATCATTCTCAATGGGGAAAATTGAAAGCCTTCCCCTAAGTTCAGGGACAATACAAGGTTGCCAACCCTCACCACTTTTATTCAATATAGTACTGGAAATAGTTGCCATAGTAATCAGAGAAGAAAATGACATTATGGGCATCCAGATAGACAAGGAAGAAGTCAAGCTATCATTATTTGCAGATGACATGATATTATACCTAGAGAACCCTAAACTCTCTATCGAAAAGCTCTTAGAAATAATACTTATAGTAGAGTGGCAGGGTACAAAATCAATACCCCCAAAGTCAGTGACTTTCCTATATACAAATAACGAAAGAGAAGAAAGGGATATTAAGAAAATGATTTTTTTTTGCTTTTGGGTCATACCCGGCGATGCTCAGGGGTTACTCCTGGCTTTGCACTCAGGAATTACTCCTGGAGGTGCTCGGGGACCATATGGGATGCTGGGGATCGAACCTGGGCCGGCATAGGGGCCGGGCAAGGCAAACAGCCGCCCACCCTGGGCTATCACTCCGCCCCTAAGAAAATGATTCTATTCACAATTGTGGCACAGAAAAATCAAATACCTAGGAATCAGCTTAACCAAGTGTCTAAAGGACCTGTACAAAGAAAACTACAAGACACTGCTACAAGAAATAAAAGAGAACAAGAGGAAATGGAAACATGTTCCCTGCTCATGGATTTGGAGAATCAACATTGTCAAAATGGTAATACTCCCTAGAGCTTTGTACAGATTCAATGCAGTCCCTAAAAAGTTATCCATGACGTTCTTCAAAGAAATTGACCAAACACTCCTGAAATTTGTATGGAATAACACCCCCAAAATAGATAAAGCAATCCTTGGGGAAAAGAAGATGGGAGTCATCACCTTTCCCAAGTTTAAACTGTACTAAAAGCAGCAGTAATTAAAACAGCATGGTATTGGTGTAGAGACAGACCTGTGGACCTATGAAATAGAGTTGAGTATCCTGACGCCCACTCTCAAATGCATCATCATTTAATCTTTGATAAAGGAGCAAAAAGTATGAAATGGAGCAAGGAAAATCTCTTCAACAAGTGTTGTTGGGAAAATGGGCAACTACATGTAAAAAATAAATTTAGATCTCTGTCTATCACCATGCACAAAAAATAAGATCAAAATGGATTAAAGATCTCAATATCAGACCAGAATCCATAAAGTACATAGAAGAAAATATAGGAAAACCCTCCATGACATTGAAACTAAAGGCATCTTCAAAGATGAAACACCACTAATAAAGCAACTGGAAGGAAAGATAAACATATGGGACTACATGAAACTAAAAAGCTTCTTCACCTCAAAAGAAACAGTGACCAAGATACAAAGACAGTCCAGAGAATGGGAAAGAATATTTGCCCAATACCCATCTGATAAGGGGCTAATATCTAGGATATATCAGGCACTGGTAGAACTTTACAAGAAAAACACAACCAACCCTATCAAAAAATAGGGAGAAGAAATGAACAGAAACTTTGACAAGGAAGAAATTCGAATAGCCAAAAGGCATATGAAAAAATGCTCATTCTCACTAATCATCAGAGAGATGCAAATCTAAACAACAATGAGATATCATCTCACACCACAGAGACTGGCACATATCCAAAAGAGCAAGGACAACTAATGCTGGCATGGATGCAGGGAGGAAGGGGGCTCTCGTCCATTGTTGGTGGGAATGTCAACTGGTACAACCTTTTTAGGAAAACAATATGGACATTCCTCCAAAGACTAGAAATTGAGCTCCCGTTTGACTCAGCCATACCATTCCTGGGAATATACCCTGGGAAGCCAAAAACACACAGCAGAAATACCATCTGCACTTTTATTTTCAAAGCAGCACTATTCACAATAGCCAGAATCTGGAAACAACCAGAGTGCCTGAGAACTGATGACTGAATAAAGAAACTGTGGTACATCTACACAATGGAATACTATGGTGCTGTTAGGAAAAATGAAGTTATGAAATTTGCCTATAAATGGATGTACTTGGGGAGGATCATGTTGAGTGAAATTAGCCAGAAGGAAAAAGACAGATATAGAATGACTGCATTTATTTGCATGATATATATGATACCAATATCCAAGGTCAGGCAAAATATGGATCAGGAGGCCTTGTCAAAGGTGGAATCTACCACAAACGTGAGGGAGTCAGAGGTTAGGTATGACAGAGAAGGTAACACCGTGCTAATATATAATTGTTGAAAGTGATAATACCAGCCTAAAACTAAGCATTGAATGTAGCACAAAGATATACTTGATAATCTCTAAATGTTTGTATTGCAATCCATAATGTGTAAGAGAAGGAAGAGAGAAAGAGAGAAAAGAGATAAAGAGTCTGCCATAGATCCAGGCTAGGGGAGAGGGGAGGGAATTGGGGACATTGGTGGTGGGAAATGGGCACTGGTGGAGGGATGGGTGCTGGAACACTGTATGACTGAAACCCAAATATGAACAAATTTGTAATTGTTTATCTCACAGTGGTATAATAAAATGTCACTTGTCACTTGTCACTTTTCTTCCCATTGTTTATCGATTTGCTCGAGCGGGCACCAGTAACGTCTCCATTTGTTGGGAATGAGGTCCATTATTGTTACTGTTTTTGGCATATAGAATTCACCACGGGTAGCTTGCCAGGCTCTGCCGTGACTCTGGGTTCATCCAAGGGGACCCAGTCTTTTCTATGTCAGACCACCAACCATCCAGGGCCCATGGGGCAGAGCCCTGGGTGTGGACAAGCCTGTCTCCTGTCTGCCACCTGCTGAAGCAGCTGGGCACTGAAGCCACATCTGCAACACCTCAAGGGGCAGCATAATAAAATATTTTTAAAAAATCTAGCTGACAAAAGTGATAGTACAGAGACTAAGTTGCTTGCTTACACATTACTGACCTGGGTTCAATCCTTTTGCACCATAAATGGTTTGCTGAGTCTGCCAGGAGGGATCCCTGATTCTAGAGCCAGCAGTAAACCATGAGCAGTGTAGGGCATGGCCCCCAAACAGACAAATTAATTAGTATCATATTTTTGGAACATGTGTGTACCAGTATTAGTATTTGTAATTTTGATGCACAGCAACTGTTCTTCACCACAAAGTCCCCATAACTCTTTACCAATGTCTTTGTGCTATTTTTAAACTGTCTCTTCATTCTCCCAGAAACAATTTTGATACACAGTGGAATACTCTACAGCTGCAAGAAACAATGAAGTCACACAATTTGTTGCAGTCTGGTTGTACTTGGAAGATATAATGATGTGTGAAGTAAGAAGAAAGACAAACACAGGGTGCTCACACTCACCTGCGCTATATAGAACACTGGAAATGTGGTTAAAGTTGGATCCATAGACCACACTTTACCCTATAGTTTAGACAGAGAAGGAAAGAAATCAAGAGGGGAAGAAGAGAACTAGAAGTAAGGGTGAACAGGCATCGGGACTTCAGTTGTATTGACAGTACGGGAGAGCCATAGATCCAAAATAGAGACTCAACAACTCTGAAAGCAGGAGATCTAAGCTGCACCCTCTGAAACCTTTCAATGTGTCTGTCACGTTGACAGGTGGGGATGGGATGGGTTTGGGGTGGGGAAGGAATCTGGGAACACTGGTAGAGAGAAGTCAATGCTGGTGGTGGGATTAGTGTTGCTTTGATTAGTATTGTATACCTAAAACTCAACTAGCAATAATTTTGTAAATTGGAGTACTTTAAAGAGATTATATAAAAATAAAACATTTTAAAAAGCTCCAAGTTGCCTAGCTTGGCTCATTTTATGGACTCTTCTTGAGGCAAAAAGGATTTTTCTGGCTGTAGGAAAAATATGCAGGAAAAAAAAAGACTGGGCTCCCTAGGTGAACCCAGAGCCACGGCAGGGCCTGGCAAGCTACTCGTGGTGTATTTGATATGCCTTAAACAGTAACAATAATGGACCTCATTCCCAACAAATGGAGACGTTACTGGCGCCCACTTGAGCAAATTGATGAACAATGGGAAGACAAGTGACAAGTGACAAGGAAAAATATGGAGAGTCCAGGCTGATGTCAATGAAAGAGAAAATGGGTGAGACTAATGAACTATGAAAATGGAAAGAGCAGCTCCCTAGTGTAAGGAAGATCAATCCTAGAGCAGAATTGCACCAGCTCTCGATAGATCGCGATGAGGAAATCACATAGCTGTAGCAAGAGTTATAAAGTCGAGGGCCTGAGCATTGTCACTGAATTTAAGGAACTAGTTACTTGCTAGAAAGGTGCTGAGTTAAAATCTAAAATGTTTAAGTAACTAGTCAACATCATAGGAAGAGATATAATTTTTACACCACAAAACGTAAAATTATATAAAATTGCACCTGTTTACAAAAACTGCATCCACGCAGAAGGCCGTAGAACAAACTCACTGGCTTCACTCTTGGATAATGTTGGAGTCATTATGATGCGTGTGTGGTCACAATTTCTAAGACATTTAAATGCTTAGAAGAAGTTGATCTATAATGTTTGTAAGTTTGTACTTAATTTACCAGTTCATTGCCTAGTATGATGTTGTTAGAAATATACTGGATCTTTATTTCTTATTATTTTATTAAAATAAAATATGTTCATGCATCTTTAAGCAACTAAACATTTGAAATAATCTAGAAATACTAAGATTGTTGTTGAATATATCCAAGGCAATTTGATTAAGTATACAGTGGAATTAGACTCCTGGAAAAAAATTTCAGTTGATATGTCAAATTTATTTTCAAAATTACCATGTGTTGTAAAAAAAGTAAAGTAAGTCAAAGTTATAAAGACTTAAGAAATTTTATTTCTCAAATGTTAACTTTAATCAGACTTTAAAAACCCAAGTTTTAGCGCTTCCGGGACCGGCCGCAGTCTCCCCCAGCGTCAGTCTCCCCCACAGGTGTGTGCGTGACCCCTGCGTCTCCAGCGGACCCAAGTTGCCCCAGGGAAGAGCGGAAACTCCATCAACGGGAACCAAGGCAAAGTGCCTTGGTTTCACCACGGAGCCTTTAGGCCCTGCGCTTCCGGGACCGGCCGCAGTCTCCCCCAGCGTCAGTCTCCCCCACAGGTGTGTGCGTGACCCCCTGTGTCTCCAGCGGACCCAAGTTGCCCCAGGGAAGAGTGGAAACTCCATCAACGGAAACCAAGGCAAAGTGCCTTGGTTTCACCTTACAGCCTTTGGGCCCCTATGCTTCCTAGAACATCCCAAAACTCAAAACCACGCGGACGCTAGCACATCCGCGACCCTCTTACTACCTATCTTGCATGAGGTACCAGTGAACCTTGGTTCCTACCTCCTTGCTACACACCTAAACTCTGCAAACAGACCAGACACCTACTAACTGTACTATCTAGTCCCCCAAGACCCCATATTTGAAACCTACAATAGTCATAATGGTAAAGCAATGCAAAATTCCATCAAGCTCTGTGAGTGAAATCACTAGTCCAGATGAGTCAAGCAATACCAATGAGTTGTATAACCACTCTGATAAGGAATTTCGGAAAGAAATGTTAAGAATTCATAAGGAATTCAAAGAAGCAATGGAATGCAAACTCAATAAAATACAAGAGGACATGATAGAAGAAGTGAAGAAAATGCAAATGGAAATGACAGTTATTAAAAATGAGGTAAATGAAATGAAAAACACAATGGAAAGCCAGCATAGCAGAATAATAGCTACTGAAGAAAGAATTAGTGATCTTGAGGACGAGTTCCAAAGATTCGCTACACAACACCAGAAGATAGAAAAAAAGACTCACAATTACCGAACAGACAACAAGAGATAATCGGGATGAAGCCAGAAGAAACAACATACGAATCATTGGGGTCCCAGAAGGCCAAGAAGAAAACCCTGATGAAGAAGAAACTGTCAAAGCCATAATTGCTGAGAAGTTCCCAGATCTAAAGAATGCTTGCCTCAAGATCCAGGAGGCCCGTAGGATACCAACTAAAAGAAATCCCAACAAGAATACTCCAAGACACATCTTAATAAAAATGACAAAAGCTATAGATAGAGATAGAATACTGAAAGCAGCAAGATCAAAGAAGGAAATCACATACAAAGGAACATCTCTAAGATTTACAGCAGACTTCTCCGATGAAACACTCCGAGCCCGAAAACAATGGTGGGATATTGTGAAAAGACTCAATGAACTGCAGGCCTCACCAAGAATTCTTCACCTGGCCAGACTCACATTCAGATATGAAGGAAAGATACACAACTTCATGGATAAGCAACAACTCAGGAACTTCATGGACTCAAAACCAACCTTAAAAGAGGTCTGAAGGGTCTACTGTAATCTGACCAAACCCATAAGCACAACAAGCACAAACAAAAAGATGACACAAAATCCCATGACAATAATCTCTCTCAATGTCAATGGTCTAAATGCACCAATTAAGAGACACAGAGTTGTCGGGCGTTCCCGGGGTCCCCGACAGTGCCAGGAAGCGGAGTTCCCTTCTACCTCCGAAGCCGGCGAGGAATGGATGAACACTCAGGAATCCGATGCAGTTTTAAAAGGCTTTACTTATCACAGGTTCAGGCATACAAATCAGCAAAAGGAAAAACCCGATGCTTAGGATTCCAGGCTAGAACCCCAGCCACGTGTAGGCCAAGATGGCGACCACCACGTGTAAAAACTTCCAAGGGGAATAAATGCTCACAAGGCGAGATCCCACAGGGAAGAAGACCGGGAGAGCGGAACCGGCTAGTTTATATTCCTGCAACTCAGACCTTCCTCCCATTGTTATGGAAATCAGGGAGTGTTAAATGTCCTTAGATAATCCCTCCCTGCACCTCACCTAGGCCCTTTAGTGTGCTAATGCAGCGGCCCTTAAAGGAGTCCTGCAACAACTCCCCCTGATTAGTTTACTAATAAAAATTGAAAAGGTAAGAAATATTTAGTAATGTACAGAAAATTAAGATAAGAAAAAACAATTCGAATTACAAAATGACAATACATGTTACTTTAGGATCCTAACTTGTTTTTGGACCCAAAGCAAAGTTCAATACAAAGTGTTTCTAGCTGTCTGATTATAATGGGCTATAGTTTGCACTGTCCATAATTTGTGAGAGTCAATTTGCTATATTTTATGTAAAGTCGGGTGTCTGGAACAAAGTCTGTGGGGCTACTTCTGGAACAGCAATAGCGGTGATCATATGAGTATGAGTCTTTGGAGAGCAGCGATCAGGAACTCGTTGAATTGTCAGGAAAATTGGATCGGGTCTCTGGAACATGGGAACAAATATCTCGAACTCTGGAACAGGAGTGTTGAGCGCTGGAACAGGTGTCTGGAACATCAGTGTGATATCTTGAACTCTGGAACAGGAGTCTTGAGCGCTGGAGCAGGTGTCTGGAACATCGGTGTGGGTGTCTTGCAGGGCTTCTTTAGCAAGTGGACACTGGCACCGGTAACTGTACCTGTAGCTTAGGCGAGACAAAAACACTTTTCGAGGTTAATCACAAGTAGAGATTTTAAAGCTTTGTAGGGATCCAAGTCTGGGATGGAGAGAAGAACATAAAGAACCTCCAACATGGGTGGAGCAGGGAAATAAGTATGAGAATTGATGATTTTAAAATTGATAAATCTAGTGGATCAGCAGTGGAGCTGATGAATGTAATAGAGGTTTGTAGTGGTCAGAAATTGAGAAGGTAGTAGTTGAGACATAACATAGACACAACATTAATCACAAACATAATGGTGGCCACCACATGCACACACGCACACATACATTTGATTGATCAATATCTTACAGCTGTATATGTGACCCATTTAGGGTGATACATGGTAACGAGCCAAGCGCTTCATGAATATAAAGCCGGCAAATGATGGTGAGAAAGTGTCTTTTCCTGTGAATAGAGCATTGGGAAAAATTACTTTTGCAAATTATTAAATTTTTAGCGAGCACTGTTTTAGGAGTCTCGGAGTATTGAGCACTGTAGCGCAGGTTTACTGGATTCGAATCTCATCCTGTGAACAGAATCATTAGAAAAACAATTTTTCATTGATTTAGCAAACATTTTTGTAATGAGCACTGTGATCAGAGTCCACCCATTTTTCCACCCTTTTTTTTTTTTTTTTAGAAAGAAAATATTTAGGCTGTAAGGCAAGATATTAGACATGAACCATGATCACAGACTGCAAAACAAGATCATTATTAAAAGGAACCAATCCAGGAAGTTTAAACAGCAACTTGCAATTTAAAATTTAAGACTTTATATTGAAAGAATTAGTTGTTTTCTGATTCTTGGAGAATTCTAGTCTTAACAAGTCACAGAGGGACCCAGTTTCTTGGCAGGGTTATCGTCTGTAGAAATGAAAGCATAGCCTCTTCCCGAATGAGGAGGTGACCTGCAATCCATTTATCATCAATTTTCACCCAGATAGGTGAATTGACTGTTTTTTGAGTTTGCATATCTTCTTGAAAGTGACGTTCAGCCACGGTATAGGGATCTCTTTGAGGTATATTTAAGAAGTTTAAGGTGAATAATGTTAAAGATAAAGAATCCATTGGAGGCATACTTGTTTTTCGTTGCTTTAATAGCTGAGTTTTAAGCGTTCTGTGGGCACGATCAACAATTCCTTGTCCTTGTGGATTATATGGAATTCCTGTAATATGTTTGATCTGCCATTCCTCGCAAAAGGATTTGAAGGTTTTGCTGGTGTAAGCAGGACCATTATCTGTTTTTATGGTATGGGGAATACCCATGACGGAGAAGCACTGGAGTAAAAATGAACAAACAGATTTAGCTCTTTCCAGACGTCATAGGAACAGCCCATATGAACCGGGAATATGTATCGATGACCACATGAAGGAAAGGTTTGTTGGGAAATAAGTTAGTATGAGTTATATCCATCTGCCACAATTGGTTTGTCTGTAAACCTCGAGGATTTGCTCCTGCTACATGAGATGTACTATGTAAAGGAGCACAGACAGGACAGTTGCTGGACAATTTGTCTAGCTTGTCTCCATGGGATGCCATGGTGTACATGAAGGCGGCGGGCATTTGTATGTAGAGTCTGGTGCTCTTCCTCAGCTGATTTAAATACTGGTGCTGCCAAGAGATCTGCTGCCTCGTTTCCTCGAACCATTGGCCCGGGAGTCGGCTGTGAGAACGGATGTGGGAGATGTATATAGGGAATGTTCTATTTCGGAGGAGATCTTGTAGTTTATGGAGTAGCTCCTGAATTATAGGATTATGGGCATTTAAAGAAGCAGTGCAAATTCCAGGAAATAAACCAACTACAAATGCAGAATCACTCACCACATTACATGGGCCAGATACATGGGATAGTAAATGTATCAGGGTGGCGAGTTCCACTTGTTGGGCAGATTTATAATTTGTATGTACAGTAGTGGTTAACGAAGGACCTGTAATTCCACCCTTCCTGATGAGGAGCCATCAATATAATGCACTGGAGAATCAGGAATGGGAGAGGAGGCGGAAAATGGTGGAAATTACAAAAGGTGTCCTTTTCAGAAATTCCCAGGTTTTTCCAGCTGGGTAATGATAAGATATTTCTCCTGAAAAATCTGCTAAAGCTCTCTGAAGGATTTCACTGAGTAGCAAAACAGCTTCAATTTCTTTTTTTAGGGTCAGGTAGTACAATTACATGGGGATCATGTCCAAGTAATACTTGGGTTCTTGATCTTCCCTTAATTATAAGGTTAGCTATCATCTCAAGGTAAGGTGTAGCAGTACGATTCTGCTTGTTATGTAAGTAAACCCATTCTAACGGTCCAGATAATTGGGCTATAGCAGCAGTTGGAGACTCGGGAGTGTTGAAGACCAAGAACCATACCTTTTCTCTGGGATTAAATCTGGAGAGGTAAGATTTTTTGAAGCCGATCCATGAAAAAATCTAATTCCTTCTGAGCATTAGGAGTTAGCTGCCTTGGGCTATTCAAAGCAGGATCACCTTCAAGGGTGTGGAACAGGTTACTGAGCTCACAGTTAGGAATACCAAGGGGGGCACGCAGTTGATATCCCCCAGCAGTTTTTGAAAATCATTCAAGGTTTTGAGCCCTTTCTGACTAATGGAAATTTTTTGAGGACACACTGTAGTGCGGTCAAGAGCATAGCCCAAATATTCATATGGAGGCTGCATCTGAATTTTTTCCGGAGCTACTTGTAAGCCAGCCTCTGGTAAAACTGTCATTACATCATTATATAAATTCTGGAGATCTCTGGAATTATCACAAGCTAGCAGGATATCATCCATGTAGTGGATTATGTATGCACCAGTAAATTTAGCACCGAATGGGTCGCAAAACCTCATCAACAAAGTGTTGACACATCGTAGGTGAATTAGTCATCCCTTGGGGCAATACTGTCCACTGAAACCTACGGAAAGGACCTTTATGATTAATGGAAGGGACTGAAAATGCATACCTTTTCCGATCATCTGGGTGGATAGGTATGCTGTAAAAGCAGTCTTTTAAATCTATGATAATTAGCGGCCAATCTTTAGGAATAGCTGCTGGAGAGGGGAGCCCAGGTTGTAGGGCTCCCATGGGGTCCATAGTAGAATTTACATTCCTTAAGTCAATCAGCAAACACCTTTTGCCTGATTTTTTCTGTATTACCAAAACAGGAGAATTCCATTCTGAAAACGTTTCCTCAATATGTCCTAATTTCAGCTGTTCTTCCACTAGATTTGTTAGCGCCTCTAACTTTTTGGTATTGAGGGGCCACTGTGGTGTCCATATAGGTTTGTCAGACTTCCACTGAATACGGATAGGTGGTGGGCGCTTAACCACAGCGGCCCCAATTAAAAGGGGTTACTCCTGGTGTTAGGCTTATTATGGAGAGCTGGAATTGGTGCTGGATGGGGAGTTGGACGAGGTATGTGGATTACTGCCCCCACTGCTCCAGCATGTCTCGACCCCATAAAGTTAAAGGCATATGGGCTATATAAGGCTGGACCATGGCTACATTCCCTTCAGGGCCAATACACGGCAGCCACCTTGCACTCTGTCGGAGAAGAGAGGAGGAGATATTGCCTACCCGCTCAGGCTATGGGACACTTTCTTTAGGGCCCAGTTAGAGGGCCAATACTTGGTGGAGATTATGGATATGTCTGCCCCTGTATCCGACATGCCTTTGAATTTCCTTTTACAAATTTCGATGGGTATAACCGGCCGCTTGGCCTGAGAAATTCTGGCAGTGTACCCAACTAGATAGTTAGCAGGTGGCTGGTGGGCTTGGTTCTGTGTGGCTGCATAACCAACAATGAAGTTGGCAGAATGGTTGGTACTGTTTAAGCCACCAGCTGTAGGGTGTTCGGACTGACTACACGGATCCTCAAAAAATAATAATAGTTTAGCAAGTGGTTCCCCCTTTTTAAAAGTCCATTTAGTTGGCACAGATATTGACAGTATTATCTCTCCATGAGATTCAGGATCCAGAAGTCGAAATGCACCATAATTCCCTTAAATTTCAGCCAATCGCTCCCTGAATTAAACCCATACTACCTGGGGAGCAGGTCCTTTTATCCCTGTTTTTTAGCATGTAGGGGTCTTGACTTGGGTATATTGTGAGAGTCTTAGGGCAGAGAATGTCGAGACTGCCATTGCCTGATGGGGTAGGCCAGAGAGCATTTATTGACTGTAATTCTGTGGATTCTGATTCGGGAGGATACTGGGCAGGTGGAATGAAGGAGAGTGCCCCTGGATTCCAGCTGGGCCTGGGGCTGGCCCCCACCCAGTTTCCGCATTAGGGGAGGCATAGATGTTATTTGAGCCTCCGGATCTTGTGGAACCTGGGAGGGGTCCATGTAACATTTCCTATAAAGGGATTATTAGAATGTTGCCCTGTGTTGATAGTTTTAGAAGATGGCCAATCTCTATGGGTGTGTCCCTTCTTTCTGCAGCTAAAGCAGGTTATCTGTCCAGATGAAGCCTGAGGCTGACTTCGCCTCCAAGACCGACAGTCTCTGGCCCAATGTTTTCCTTTTTCTGCACCTTGGGCATGGTCCAGGTGGGGCCCTCCGAGGGGTGGAGCTGCGATTATTAGAATAGTTTCTCCGATTATTGTTTATCCTTTGATGTTTATTGTTTCTCCCCCCTAGAGCTGTCTGACATTTCATCCCTCTCCTGATCCTCCTGCTGTATGGGATAAGCCTCTATATCATCCTGTGTTTTATGGGAGGTTAAACCGACATTTCTACAGGCCTTTAGATACCCCATGAGGTCATCCTTTTCCTTAATGCTATGTAGTATTGCTCGACATTTTTGATTAGCATTCTCATATGCTAAGTTTCGTTTTAGGATTTCTTGAGTGGTTGGGTCTTGAACCTGTCTTTGGATTATTTCACATAATCTCCCAACAAAATCAAAGTATGGTTCATCACGTCCCTGGTAAATTTTCGTATAGCTACCTAGAAATTCTGGGTCGGAACCTACTCTTTCCCACGCTTTTAATGCTGTCTCCCGAACAAATTTTAAAATAGGTTCAGGTAATGTCGCTTGTTTTGCTTTCTTTTTCCATTCACCTTCACCTTTTAGCATGGCAAAAGTTATAGTATGGCCTGATTCCTTTTCTCTTAAAGTGTCAATATTCCGATTAACCCCATCTGCATACCACATATGCCATTGCATGTACTGTGATTTGTTTAGACAAGTATGGGCTACCATTTCAAAGTCTCCCAATACCCACTGATCATTTTCACTCCAATCAGCTAAATATTTTAAAGTATAAGGACTTGATATTCCAAACCTGTCGCAGGCCTTCCTAAACGGGGTTATTGCCTCAATTTTTAAGTCTTCATGAATCGGTTTTACTTTATCTTTAGATTGGTCATGAGAAAGATTGCTGCGCTTTGCTCTTTGACTCGAGCTAATCTGTTCCTCCCGTTCTTCCTCATCAGAGCTTGTGGTATCTGGCAGAGGAACATCTACCCCATTGAGGGTATTAACTCTGGGGAGATTTTCAGCTTGGGAATTTGCCTCCTCTGGGTTTTCCTGTTCCTCCTCTAAGTTATCAGCCACATTAGAATTCTTTTTAGATTTTTTTGCTGGGAATGTATACACCTTTTTCAAGTCTACAGCTTTGGGGCGTGTTTGTGAACGGCTTTTAGTTGGTTCACGCCTCACTATTGGGTATGCGCTAGGTCCTGATTGATAAGTTATGAAATCAGAAATCTCCCTGCGTAACACATCCATTTCTTGGTTTAAGTTTTCAAGTTTCATATATGTTTCTTCCTTTTGTTCTTTCAATCTTATGTGTAACTTCCAAACCTCCTCTTTCTGTCCATCTATTCTATCTCTCTGTTTGTCAATTTCTTCCTCTAAGATAGTGCTGATTTTATCGATATCCTTCTTCTGCTCTTCAAACTTTATTTCAAATTTTAAATCCTGTTTAATAATTTTACTTTCCTGTTCTTCTAATTTTTCTTTGAATTTTAAATCCTGTTCTTCTAATTTTTCTTTGAATTTTAAATCTTGTTCTTCTAATTTTTCCTCAAATTTTAAAATCTGTTTAATAATTTTACTTTCCTGTTCTTCTAATTTCTTTTCAAATTTTAAACTCTGTTTAATAATTCTGTCCTCAAGCTTTAAGACCAGTCTACCTGTAGCTTTATGATCCTCACTTATTTCTTCAATCGCTGAGTAAACCTCGTCCCTTAAGATTGCATTCAATTTATTACTTTCTTCCCTCTCTCTATTAAACATTGTCCTTACACAAAGGTACAGTTTAAAAATCGCAAGGACCCAGATGATTTGTGAAAAGATAGAGTAGTTCTCAGAAAGGAACTTTATAGACTGGGCTATGTATGGTTCTGAGCCAATAAAAGATACAATGTATCTATACCATGAGATATCCATCATTTTACTCACGGTTCGGAGGCAGATGGTCTCTGTCCGATGATAATTAGACCAGACAATGTTCGTGGTTGCCCCCCCAGGGGCGCCAAATGTCAGGGCGCTCTGCGGGGTCCCCGACAGTGCCGGGAAGCGAGTTCCCTTCTACCTCCGGAGTCGGCAAGGAATGGATGAACACTCAGGAATACGATGCAGTTTTAAAAGGCTTTACTTATCACAGGTTCAGGCATACAAATCAGCAAAAGGAAAAACCCGATGCTTAGGATTCCAGGCTAGAACCCCAGCCACGTGTAGGCCAAGAAGGCGACCACCACGTGTAAAAACTTCCAAGGGGAATAAACGCTCACAAGGCGAGATCCCACAGGGAAGAAGACCGGGAGAGCGGGAACAGGCTAGTTTATATTCCTGCAACTCAGACCTTCCTCCCATTGTTATGGAAAGCAGGGAGTGTTAAATGTCCTTAGATAATCCCTCCCTGCACCTCACCTAGGCCCTGTA
>JAJIBD010026921.1:0-76965 GCA_021461705.1 Cryptotis parvus
TCATTTATGTACAAATTCTTCTGTAATAATTTGGTATAGTAAAGATCTGTATGATTTCTGTGTTGTCTTATCCTCTCACAAAAGACCTCCATATTTTTTAAATGTTCTTTATATTTTACATCTAAATAGAACCAGTGTTATATTTAATGCATATGTCATTGTCGGGGCGCTCCGCGGGGTCCCCGACAGTGCCGGGAAGCCAGTTCCCTTCTACCTCCGAGCCGGCGAGGAATGGATGAGCACTCAGGGATCCGATGAGGTTTTAAAAGACTTTACTTATCACAGGTTCAGGCATACAAATCAGCAAAAGGAAAAACCCGATGCTTAGGATTCCAGGCTGAGAACCCCAGCCACGTGTAGGCCAAGATGGCGACCACCACGTGCAAAGGCTTTGGGAAAGGAGGAAGAACACTTCCAAGCAGGGCGACCGCTCACAGCAAGCACAGCCCCCCAAAGAAGCGCGGGAGAGTGAAAACTGGCTAGTTTATACCCATGCAACTCAGGCCTTCCCCCATTGTTATGGAAAGCAGGGAGTGTTAAATGTCCTTAGATAATCCCTCCCTGCACCTCACCTAGGCCCCTTTAGTGTGCTAATGCAGCGGCCCTTAAAGGAGTCCTGCAACAACTCCCCCTGATTAGTTTACTAATAAAAATTGAAAAGGTAAGAAATATTTAGTAATGTACAGAAAATTAAGATAAGAAAAAACAATTCGAATTACAAAATGACAATACATGTTACTTTAGGATCCTAACTTGTTTTTGGACCCAAAGCAAAGTTCAAGATAAAGTGTTTTTAGCTGTCTGATTATAACGGACTATAGTTTGCATTGTCCATAATTTGTGAGAGTCAATTTGCTATATTTTATGTAAAGTCTGTGGGGCTACTTCTGGAACAGCAATAGCGGTGATCATATGAGTATGAGTCTCTGGAGAGCAGCGATCAGGAACTTCGTTGAATTGTCAGGAACACTGGATCAGGTCTCAGAAACACTGGAACAAGTATCTCGAATTCTGGAACAGGAGTCTTGAGTGCTGGAACAGGTGTCCGGAACATCGGTGTGGTATCTTGAACTCTGGAACAGGAGTCTTGAGCGCTGGAGCAGGTGTCTGGAACATCGGTGTGGGCGTCTTGCAGGGCTTCTTCAGCAAGGGAACATTGGCACCGGTAACTGTACCTGCAGCTTAGGCGAGACAAAAAACACTTTTCGAGGTTAATCACAAGTAGGGATTTTAAGGCCTTGTAGGGATCCAAGTCTGGGATGGAGAGAAGAATATAAAGAAGCTCCAACATGGGTGGAGCAGGGAAATAAGTATGAGAATTGATGATTTTAAAATTGATAAATCTAGTGGATCAGCAGTGGAGTTGATGAATAGGAGGTTTGTAGTGGTCAGAAATTGAGAAGGTAGTAGTTGAGACATAACATAGACACAACATTAATCCACAAACATAATGGTGGCCACCACATGCACACACGCACACATACATTTGATCGATCAATATCTTACAGCTGTATATGTGACCCATTTAGGGTGATAAATGGTAACGAGTCAAGCGCTTCGTAAATATAAAGCCGGCAAATGATGGTGAGAAAGTGTCTTTTCCTGTGAATAGAGCATTGGGAAAAATTAGTTTTGCAAATTATTAAATTTTTAGCGAGCACTGTTTTAGGAGTCCCCGAGTATTGAGCACTGTAGCGCAGGTTTACTGGATTCGAATATCTCATCCTGTGAACAGAATCATTAGAAAAACAATTTTTTATTGATTTAGCAAACATTTTTTGTAATGAGCACTGTGATCAGAGTCCACCCATTTTTCCACCCTTTTTTTTTTGTAAGAAAGAAAATATTTAGGCTGTAAGGCAAGATATTAGACATGAACCATGATCACAGACTGCAAAACAAGATCATTATTAAAAAGGAACCAATCCAGGAAGTTTAAACAGCAACTTGCAATTTAAAATTTAAGACTTTATATTGAAAGAATTAGTTGTTTTCTGATTCTTGGAGAATTCTAGTCTTAACAAGTCGCAGAGGGACCCAGAGTTTCTTGGCAGGGTTATCGTCTGTAGAAATGAAAGCATAGCCTCTTCCCGAATGAGGAGGTGACCTGCAATCCATTTATCATCAATTTTCACCCAGATAGGTGAATTGACTGTTTTTTGAGTTTGCATATCTTCTTGAAAGTGACGTTCAGCCGCGGTATAGGGATCTCCTTGAGGTATATTTAAGAAGTTTAAGGTGAATAATGTTAAAGATAAAGAATCCATTGGAGGCATGCTTGTTTTTCGTTGCTTTAATAGCTGAGTTTTAAGTGTTCTGTGGGCACGTTCAACTATTCCTTGTCCTTGTGGATTATATGGAATTCCTGTAATATGTTTGATCTGCCATTCCTCGCAAAAAGGATTTGAAGGTTTTGCTGGTGTAAGCAGGACCATTATCTGTTTTTATGGTATGGGGAATACCCATGACGGAGAAGCACTGGAGTAAAAATGAACAAACAGATTTAGCTCTTTCAGACGTCATAGGAACAGCCCATATGAACCGGGAATATGTATCGATGACCACATGAAGGAAAGGTTTGTTGGGAAATAAGTTAGTATGAGTTATATCCATCTGCCACAATTGGTTTGTCTGTAAACCTCGAGGATTTGCTCCCTGCTACATGAGATGTACAATGTAAAAGGAGCACAGACAGGACAGTTGGCGGACAATTTGTCTAGCTTGTCTCCATGGGATGCCATGGTGTACATGAAGGCGGCGGGCATTTGTATGTAGAGTCTGGTGCTCTTCCTCAGCTGATTTAAATACTGGTGCTGCCAAGAGATCTGCTGCTTCGTTTCCTCGAACCATTGGCCCGGGAGTCGGCTGTGAGAACGGATGTGGGAGATGTATATAGGGAATGTTCTATTTCGGAGGAGATCTTGTAGTTTATGGAGCAGCTCCTGAATTATAGGATTATGGGCATTTAAAGAAGCAGTGACAATTCCAGGAAATAAACCAACTACATATGCAAGAATCACTCACCACATTACATGGGCCAGATACATGGGATAGTAAATGTATCAGGGTGGCGAGTTCCACTTGTTGGGCAGATTTATAATTTGTATGCACAGTAGTGGTCAACGAAGGACCTGTAATTCCACCCCTTCCTGATGAGGAGCCATCAATATAATACACTGGAGCATCAGGAATGGGAGAGGAGCGGACAATGGTGGAAATTATAAAAGGTGTCCTTTTCAGAAATTCCCAGGTTTTTCCAGCTGGGTAACGATAAGATATTTCTCCTGAAAAATCTGCTAAAGCTCTCTGAAGGATTTCACTGAGTGGTAAAACAGCTTCAATTTCTTTTTTAGGGTCAGGTAGTACAATTACATGGGGATCATGTCCAAGTAATACTTGGGTTCTTGATCTTCCCTTAATTATAAGGTTAGCTATCATCTCAAGGTAAGGTGTAGCAGTACGATTCTGCTTGTTATGTAAGTAAACCCATTTTAACGGTCCAGATAATTGGGCTATAGCAGCAGTTGGAGACTCGGGAGTGTTGAAGACCAAGAACCATACCTTTCTCCGGGATTAAATCTGGAGAGGTAAGATTTTGGAAGCCGATTCATGAAAAAATCTAATTCCTTCTGAGCTTTAGGAGTTAGCTGCCTTGGGCTATTTAAAGCAGGATCACCTTCAAGGGTGTGGAACAGGTCACTGAGCTCACAGTTAGGAATACCAAGGGAGGGCGCACCCAGTTGATATCCCCAGCAGTTTTTGAAAATCATTCAAGGTTTTGAGCCTTTTCTGACTAATGGAGATCTTTTGAGGACGTACTGTAGTGCGGTCAAGAGCATAGCCCAAATATTCATATGGAGGCTGCATCTGGATTTTCTCCGAAGCTACTTGTAAGCCAGCCTCTGGTAAAACTGTCATTACATCATTATATAAATTCTGGAGATCTCTGGAATTATCACAAGCTAGAAGGATATCATCCATGTAGTGGATGATGTATGCACCAGGAAATTTAGCACGAATGGGTCGCAAAACCTCATCAACAAAGTGTTGACACATCGTAGGTGAATGAGTCATTCCTTGGGGCAATACTGTCCACTGAAACCTACGTAAAGGACCTTTATGATTAATGGAAGGGAATGAAAATGCAAACCTTTTCCGATCATCTGGGTGGATAGGTATGCTGTAAAAGCAGTCTTTTAAATCTATGATAATTAGCGGCCAATCCTTAGGAATAGCTGCTGGAGAGGGAGCCCAGGTTGTAGGGCTCCCATGGGGACCATAGTAGAATTTACATTCCTTAAGTCAATCAGCAAACGCCATTTGCCTGATTTTTTCTGTATTACAAAAACAGGAGAATTCCATTCGAAAGCGTTTCCTCAATATGTCCTAATTTCAGCTGTTCTTCCACTAGATTTGTTAGCGCCTCTAACTTTTTGGTATTGAGGGGCCACTGTGGTGTCCATATAGGTTTGTCAGACTTCCACTGAATACGGATAGGTAGTGGGCGCTTAACCACAGCGGCCCCAATTAAAAGGGTTACTCCCGGTGTTAGGCTTATTATGGAGAGCTGGAATTGGTGCTCGACGGGGAATTGGACGAGGTATGTGGATTACTGCCCCCCACTGCTCCAGCATGTCTCGACCCCCATAAAGTTAAAGGCATAGGGGCTATATAAGGCTGGACCATGGCTACATTCCCTTCAGGGCCAATACACGGCAGCCACCTGGCACTCTGTCGGAGAAGAGAGGAGGAGATATTGCCTACCCCGCTCAGGCTATGGGACACTTTCTTTAGGGCCCAGTTAGAGGGCCAATACTTGGTGGAGATTATGGATATGTCTGCCCCTGTATCCAACATGCCTTTGAATTTCCTTTTATAAATTTCGATGGGTATAACCGGCCGCTTGGCCTGAGAAATTCTGGCAGTGTACCCAACTAGATAGTTAGCAGGTGGCTGGTGGGCTTGGTTCTGTGTGGCTGCATAACCAACAATGAAGTTGGCAGAATGGTTGGTACTGTTTAAGCCACCAGCTGTAGGGTGTTCGGACTGACTACACGGATCCTCAAAAAAATAATAATAGTTTAGCAAGTGGTTCCCCTTTTTTAAAAGTCCATTTAGTTGGCACAGATATTGACAGTATTATCTCTCCATGAGATTCAGGATCCAGAAGTCCGAAATGCACCATAATTCCCTTAAATTTCAGCCAATCGCTCCCCTGAATTAAACCCATACTACCTGGGGAGCAGGTCCTTTTATCCCTGTTTTTAGCATGTAGGGATCTTGACTTGGGTATATTGCTGACAGTCTTAGGGCAGAGAATGCTCGAGACTGTTACTGCCTGATGGGGTAGGCCAGAGAGCATTTATTGACTGTAATTCTGTGGATTCTGATTCGGAGGATAGTGGGCAGGTGGAATGAAGGAGAGTGCCCCTGGATTCAGCTGGGCCTGGGGCTGGCCCCCCACCCAGTTTCCGCATTAGGGGGAGGCATAGATGTTATTTGAGCCTGCGGAGCTTGTGGAACCTGGGAGGGGGTCCATGTAACATTTCCTATAAAGGGATTATTAGAATGTTGCCCTGTATTGATAGTTTTAGGAGATGGGCAATCTCTACGGGTGTGTCCCTTCTTTCCGCAGCTAAAGCAGGTTATCTGTCCAGATGAAGCCTGAGGCTGACTTCGCCTCCAAGACCGACAGTCTCTGGCCCAATGTTTTCCTTTTTCTGCACCTTGGGCATGGTCCAGGTGGGGCCCTTCGAGGGGTGGAGCTGCGATTATTAGAATAGTTTCTCCGATTATTGTTTATCCTTTGAAGTTTATTGTTTCTCCCCCCTAGAGCTGTCTGACTTGTTTCTCTCCCTAGAGCTGTCTGACATTTCATCCCTCTCCTGATCCTCCTGCTGTATGGGATAAGCCTCTATATCATCCTGTGTTTTATGGGAGGTTAAACCGACATTTCTACAGGCCTTTAGATACCCCATGAGGTTAGCCTTTTCCCTAATAGCATATAGTAATGCTCGACATTTTTGATTAGCATTCTCATATGCTAAGTTTCGTTTTAGGATTTCTTGAGTGGTTGGGTCTTGAACCTGTCTTTGGATTGTTTCACATAATCTCCCAACAAAATCAAAGTATGGTTCATCACGACCCTGGTAAATTTTTGTATAGCTACCTAGAAATTCTGGGTCGGAACCTACTCTTTCCCACGCCTTTAATGCTGTCTCCCGAGCGAATTTTAAAATAGGTTCAGGTAATGTCGCTTGTTTTGCTTTATTTTTCCATTCACCTTCACCTTTTAGCATGGCAAAAGTTATAGTATGGCCTGATTCCTTTTCTCTTAAAGTGTCAATATTCTGGTTAACCCCATCTGCATACCACATATGCCATTGCATGTACTGTGATTTGTTTAGACAAGTATCGGCTACCGTTTCAAAGTCTCCCAATACCCACTGACTACTTTCGCTCCAATCAGCTAAATATTTTAAAGTATAAGGACTTGATATTCCAAACCTGTCGCAAGCCTTCCTAAACGGGGTTATTGCCTCAATTTTTTAAGTCTTCATGAATCGGTTTTACTTTATCTTTAGATTGGTCATGAGAAAGATTGCTGGGCTTTGCTCTTTGACTCGAGCTAATCTGTTTCTCCCCTTCTTCCTCATCAGAGCTTGTAGTATCTGGCAGAGGAACATCTACCCCATTGAGGGTATTAACTCTGGAGAGATTTTCAGCTTGGGAATTTGCCTCCTCTGGGTTATCAGCCACATTAGAATTCTTTTTAGATTTTTTTGCTGGGAATGTATACACCTTTTTCAAGTCTACAGTTTTGGGGCGTGTTTGTGAACGGCTTTTAGTTGGTTCACGCCTCAGTATTGGGTATGCGCTAGGTCCTGATTGATAAGTTATGAAATCAGAAATCTCCCTGCGTAACACATCCATTTCTTGGTTTAAGTTTTCAAGTTTCCTATGTGTTTCTTCCTTTTGTTCTTTCAATCTTATGTGTAACTTCCAAACCTCCTCTTTCTGTCCATCTATTCTATCTCTCTGTCAATTTCTTCCTCTAAGATAATGCTGATTTTATCGATATCCTTCTTCTGCTCTTCAAACTTTACTTCAAATTTTAAATCCTGTTTAATAATTTTACTTTCCTGTTCTTCTAATTTTTCTTTGAATTTTAAATCCTGTTCTTCTAATTTTTCCTTGAATTTTAAATCCTGTTCTTCTAATTTTTTCCTCAAATTTTAAAATCTGGTTAATAAATTTACTTTCCTGTTCTTCTAATTTCTTTAATAATTCTGTCCTCAAGCTTTAAGACCAGTCTACCTGTAGCTTTATGACCCTCACTTATTTCTTCAATCGCTGAGTAAATCTCGTCCCTTAAGATTGCATTCAATTTATTACTTTCTTCCCTCTCTCTATTAAACATTGTCCTTACGCAAAGGTACAGTTTAAAAATCACAAGGACCCAGATGATTTGTGAAAAGATAGAGTAGTTCTCAGAAAGGAACTTTATAGACTGGGCTATGTATGGTTCTGAGCCAATAAAAGATACAATGTATCTATACCATGAGATATCCATCATTTTACTCACGGTTCGGAGGCAGATGATCTCTGTCCGATGATAATTAGACCAGACGATGTTCGTGGTGCCTACACCAGGGACGCCAAATGTCGGGCGCTCCGCCGGGGTCCCGACAGTGCAGGGAAGCGAAGTTCCCTTCTACCTCCGAGCCGTCGAGGAATGGATGAGCACTCAGGGATCCGATGAGGTTTTAAAAGACTTTACTTATCACAGGTTCAGGCATACAAATCAGCAAAAAGGAAAAACCCGATGCTTAGGATTCCAGGCTAGAACCCCAGCCACGTGTAGGCCAAGATGGCGACCACCACGTGTATCTGCTTTGGGAAAAGAGAAGAACACTTCCAAGCAGGGAGACCGCTCACAGCGAGCACCAGCCCCCAAAGAAGAGGGGGAGAGTGAAAACTGGCTAGTTTATACCCATGCAACTCAGGCCTTCCTCCCATTGTTATGGAAAGCAGGGAGTGTTAAATGTCCTTAGATAATCCCTCCCTGCACCTCACCTAGGCCCTTTAGTGTGCTAATGTTTTGAGCCAAATGCCACGGCCCTTAAAGGAGTCCTGCAACATGTCATCATATTGCCTGAAATTTTCCAGAGTAATATTTCCATATTAAAAGATCACAGTATTCTAAAGAACATCTTGCAGAGGTCAGAGAAATTTACAGTGGGTAGGGTGCTTGCCTGGCACACTGCTGAAACAGGTTGATGACTGGAACAACTCTATGGTCCCTGGAACACACAAGGAGTAATCCTTGAGAGCAGAGTCAGGAGTAAAAACTGGTGTGCGCCTGCCTCTACCCCCACTCCCAAATAGAACAAATCGCAGATAAGGTAAGTGAAATTACTATAGTAACTTACACAAGTTTAGAATCAATTTACAACATATGTCTTATGTATTTATGATATTCAGAACAACCATTCTTCTTTTTGTGTTTGTTTAGATTTTTTAATGTATTTTTCCAATGTTAATAGTTTTTTAAATGGTAATTTTTTTTTTTGCTTTTGCTTTTTGAGTCACACCTGGCTATGCTCAGAAGTTACACACGTCTCTGAACTCAGGAATTACTCCTGGTGATGCTCAGGGGACCATATGGGATACTGGGGATAGAATCCAGGTCAACAGTGTAAAAAGGCAAATGGTACAGGGGATAGATCATTTGCCTTGCACGCTGTTGACATACAAGCAAGTTGAGAACTTGTCTTGCTGTAGCCAACCTGGGTTTGATCCCTGGCATCCAACAGGGTCACACAAGCCCCGCTATGAAAGGTCCCTGAGTACAGAGCCAGGAGAAAACCTCCTGTGCCTTGTCATGTATGTCCTCCAAAACATGTACATGTAAATAAATGAAAGATTAATACATTTCTTGTGCTTATAGACCCATATTTATAAACAATGATTAAACTGTACTTATTATTTAATTATCCATGTCATGCAAAGGAATATTTGCTTCCACTCAATGATTCATTATTCAATTTTCTACATTCTGTTCTTTAGAAACACTGAAAACAATTCCAAATTTTATATCAATTCAATATTATTGTGCATTTTATAAATTTTTATTGTAGTACATTAATGTACACTTAAGTTTCTAAGGAGCACAATCTACTGTATTTGTCTTTTAAATTTTTTAATATCGCTTTTTACCTCTTTCAGGAAACACAAAAGGTTTTCTCTCGAAATGATGGCAGTATACAATTTCCACAATGAACTTTTAACACGAGTATGCTGCCAATGCATAACAATTTATAAGCAACTGTAAAATATAAACACTTAATGTGGCTTTTAAAGCACTGACTTGATTTGAATCAGATTCCTCCATAAGTCATGGGTGTTGATTTTTTTTTAGAGCTTCATTGATTTTTTTAAAGAGAAGGTGATTGGGTCCATAATTTTTCTCATTAAGAAACACTAAGTAGAGGATTTTATAAAGAGTGTCTCAGCTAAGAGAATCTATTTTTAAAAGTTTATTTTCAACTTCTCTCCTAGTGGATATTTTACAACCTCCAGAAGCAATTGGAATATAATTAAAGTATGCCTATTATTTATCCAACCTTTATTAAATTGCTTCTTATATGTTTTAATGACAGTTGGCAAAAGGGTATCACTTAGGATACTAACTATAACGTAGGTATATTAATGACACCATAAAACATATTTCTTACCCACAGATAGAAAGAATTTAGTAAAGCCCGGCTTCCTCTTGAGACTTTATTATCATCATGTTGTGGTATGAGGTTGCATTTTATCTATTTCCCCTTCACCATTGATCCTTAATTTCACTTTCCCCTTCACCTCCACTTCAGTGAATTGCTTTAATACTACTGAAAGTATTGCAATCATCCTAGGGGAAAAAAATATGAAGACTTTTAAGGATTCTCAAAAACACAAAATCTGCATTTATCACTGGTTGCAGGTCATGTTTATGCTGTTGAAAAGAACATCACATCTGGTGATGCTCAGGGTCCATGCTATACTCTTTACTGGTGTGAAGGCTGCTCCTAGTGGAGGTTGCCAGGGAACATAAGGTGATGGGAACCAAACCTGGGTTTCTAGAATGTGGAACTTTTACTCAGTCTATTGTGCATATATCCAGTCTCTTGATCCTTCATACTAATTGTTATTTAAAATTCTACAATAGGGAGTATTTTACTTGCTGGATTATCTTCTGCCCTTCTGATCTCATCCTACCTAATTACATATGCTTTTCTTCTTTCAAAATAAGTCCACATAATGGATTGCATTATAAGGCAAATTTTCAAGGTATAAATTTACAAAACTATTATTATCCAGACTATATTACACACACGTGGAATGCTCTGTGAAAGCTGGCCATTTTAAAGCCAAGAAGTTCTGATAAATATTATTCTCTTTAAGCTCTACCATAGTGTTGCAGGACTCCTAAGGGCCGCTGCATCTGCTCTGGATTGCCTCCCGCAAATCACTCCGTAGATAAGGGGGGTAGTCTAAATGTGGCAGTTTATCCGACCATGTATGCTGTACTAGCTGGTATAAATATTCTCCCATGCTATCACAATCATCGTGGGACTAGCTAGATCTTACCAGCATATTAGCCTGGCCACGTAAGGACACCTAAGTAATTAGACCAGAGAGAAATGCTGTTTGCTTCCAAACAAACAAGCATGGCTCCTGATAAAATATAAAACTACAATGAAGTAGAGGAGACTTGTGAAGGCTTGGAGAAATATTTAACTGGCATTGGTGTTGATCTTTGGTACAGTGACATGCCATCTCAGAAACCCCCTTCTCTACATTTCAAAGGCATTCCCGGCTCAAAACATCAGCACAGTAAAGGCCCTAGGTGAGATGCAGGGAGGGATTACCTGAGGGCATTGGACCCTCCCTGCTTTCCATAACAATGGGAGGAAGGTCTGAGTTGTGGGGGTATAAACTAGCCGGTTCCCGCTCTCCCGGTTTTTCTTCCCGGTGGGATCTCGCCTTGTGAGCGTTTATTCCCCTTGGAAGTTTTACACGTGGTGGTCGCCATCTTGGCCTACATATGGCTGGGGTTCTAGCCTGGAATCCTAAGCATCGGGTTTTCCTTTTGCTGATTTGTATGCCTGAACCTGTGATAAGTAAAGCCTTTTAAAACCCCATCGGATTCCTGAGTGTTCATCCATTCCTTGCCGGCTTCGGAGGTAGAAGGGAACTTCGCTTCCCGGCACTGTCGGGGACCCCCGCGGAGCGCTCCGACACCATAGGGTTCAAAATACCCAATACCGTACAATACCTTAATTTTGGGTTTATGGTATCCAGGACATTAAAGTACTAAATGTCAATTCTTTAAGCTAATAATTTTGTGATATGTTGTTACAGCTGACTGGTCAAACTAATATATAGCAGTAGTATACTTTTACAGGGATAGCTGAAAAAAAAAGTCAATATACTAAAGTGATTTTTGAAGCACACTGGTAAAGAATATGTTATTTTCTATCCAGCCTAGTGGAGAACATAATGCACTTGCTTGCAATATGGGGACTCCAATTTATATTGACACTTGCTAGTATGATTTATCTATTTTATTTTATTATAGACTATAGCCATAGATGTCTCCACCTCATTGAGTCTAATCGTGCTTTGAAGAATGTGAAGCTAAATTGGCTGACATTTTCCCAGGCTGAGCAAAAGTATGTGTATTGTGTTCAGGGAACTCTATGGTTTCCAAAAGCATTATCTACAGATAAAAGATAGATCTGCCAACTCAAAGGATCATATCAGAAAACCTTTCTTTTCACAGAATGCATGACTGTCCAAACAGCTTAAAAGATAGTGGGTATGTATCTTCTTTACATGATTGACCAATGCAATTAAATGGAATTAAATGGAAGAGATGACAGTTTCATAGTATTTGGTAGAATGTTAAATCAATATTACATTGTCACTGTATTTCATTCTGAGGCTGACAAAAACTTAGTGTTACAAAACCAATTTGGAGGATTTTGCTTTTAAGTGTGTAAATAAGACCCTTATCCTAATTACTTAAATTCCATTTTATTGACATACTGACAAAACATTACTTTATAAATATATATGGTTAAAATATTTTAAAATACTAATGTAACTGTTAAAATAAACTTACAGCAATAACTTTACTACTCAAATTAAAAACAGATGCTTAATGTTATAAATTCTTATATTTGTACCACAGGATATTAACCCTAGATTTTTAGATGAAAGCTTGTTATATCCAGAACTAGGGAAATAAATGAAAATATTGCAAGGTATAGAATTCGATAAAAGATTGAAAATTACAGGGGCTGGAGTGATAGTCCAGCGGATAGGGCATTTGCCTTGATGCAGCCGACCGGGTTCGATCCCCAGCATCCCATATGGTCCCCCACGCAGTGGCAGGAGTAATTCCTGAGCACAGAACCAAGAGTAACCCTGAGCATCTCTGGGTGTGACCCAAAAACAAACAAAAAGATTGAAAATTACTGTATGTCACATGTCTGCTAAAATATTTGAGGGATTTATCTATACTCTGATTTCAAGAATATCAGAAATAAAATCCTGGGGGCACAGAGCCATAGCACAGTGGGTAAGGCATTTGCCTTGGATGGGGACAACTCGGGTTCAATCTGTGGCATCCCATATGGTTCCCCTGAGCTCTGCTAGGTGTAATTCCTGAGCGAAGAGCCAGGAATAACCCCTGAGTGTCACCAAAAATTAAAAAAAAATTAAAGATGAAACAACAGTGAATGCTATGCTGAAGATCATGATTAGACTATTATGAACTAAAGCTCAAAAGGCAAATCTTACTTCCTGACATCTACCTCCCTTAATAAGAAGTCATTAGTCTTCTACTGTTATCAATGACTTGAAAAACCCAAGTCCAATTTCAGCTCTGCAGTACTGGAGACAATAACAATAGGAAACTGAAAGACTACATATAACCCATCAAAGGCTTTATCTAGACAACTTTGAATTTTCTGACAAGACATTTGCTTTTACTTTGTTTGAATACAGTTTTGAGGACACACCCAGCAGCTCAGGAGGCTTACTCTGATTTTGCCATTGTTAAGGCAAGAGTGGATTTGCCTGTGCTAGTGAGTTCTTGAATTGTATGAAAGAATTACATACAAAACTCAGAAAGTTGAGTAACTCAATGTAATATACAAAGGTTTCCAGGTCCCTTCCTCAAATGTCGAGCCTCTATGTTACCCGTGAACAAATTCCTGGTTTTGTCCCATGCCGTCTGCTCACATTACAAGAATGATAGCCCGGTCCTGTTCCTGTGCTGCTTTCTCAGTGCCTGCCGCTGGGCCTCCCCAACTGTACCCCAGAGGTACCTGTTGTCCTGTCCCAGCTTTCCTTAGTCTCCAGCCTCTACCCTGTACATGTAGGTGAGACTCTTTTTCTCAGTACCTTGCCCTGTACCTGGGCAATATTTATGCCCTGCCTGAACCTGGGCTAGCCTGGGCTTCCAAGTCCTACCGTAACCTGCGCCTCTGAGCCTGGCCCTTCCTGTAGCAGACCTTGCCTGGCCTTCTGTGGCCTATCCTATCCTTACTGGGCCCTGTACCTGGGCATGCCACCCTACCTGATCCAAGGAGAAAGGAGAGGGGAGGGAGCCAGTTGGGAGCAGCTGGTCAGAGAGTGAAAGCCTGGGAATGTCTTTTATTTGTTGCCGAATTCCTCCCAGGTTTCCCTTCTATTTTGACTGGCTACCAAGACCACAGGTGTGATTAGCTACCTGAGACCTGGTGCTTTCCTCCTTAGCTCCTACTGTATCACCATCAGGAATCATTCTCATGGGTGCAGGGACCATATTAGAGTGAAGGTGGTGGGGCAGGGATACAACATGAATGGACTACTATACAAGTAGTGAGAGGCCCTACCTCCTATCAGGACACATGGATGGTCATAAATTTACCAAAAAGAAGACAAGAAAACACTGTAGAGGCAGGAGAGAAAGTACAGAGAGTAGGACTTCTGGATTGCATGCAACTAACCAGGTTCTATCTCAGCCAACCATTTGGCCTCCCAAGCCCTCGAAGAGTTATCCCTGAAGTCTGAGTCAGATCTAAACCTTGAACACCACTGGGTATGGCCCCATAAATAAGTCACTTGATCACTTGAATCCCGTTATTCATCGATTTGCTCGAGCGGGCGCCAGTAACATTTCCATTGGACCCTATCACATACCAATGTAGCCCAATGGCATCTGATTGATTCAGGAATATGAAAAGCCTCAAACCATTCCTTCAGGGTCTTGACAAGGAAGTCTGACCATCTTGTAGGTGGGTGGCCACGTGATCTTTTGACATCCCGTGGGATCCAGTCAGTAATGGCTCTAGTCTAGCGGTTGTCTCCAAATCACATTACATGTCCAGCCCATCTGATTTTCGATGCCTTGGCAAACGAGACAGTGTCCCTGATTCTGGAATAGCGACAGAGGTCAGAACTCCAGATTCCTTCTCTCACTTGAGTGAGGCGTGATATTCCAAGCATACCTCTTTCGATTCCTCTCTGGGAGACCGGAATAGCAGTCTCATCCTGCTTTTGTAGGGCCCAGGTCTCTGAGGCATATGTTAATGCAGGGAGAATGGTGGAGTCAAAGAGATATCCCCGGAGCCAGAGGTTCTTTGTCCTTTTAGCTATTTCTTCGATGCCTCAGAAGGCATTCCATGCTGCTTTCTTCCTCCTGCACAGCTCAGGTTTTAGGTCGTTCATCATGTTGATTTCTCGACCTAGGTACACATAACTGGAGATGTTTGTTCCATTGAGAGTGAATGGGGCCTCTGGAACTAGTTCATTCTTCATAAACATGGTTTTCTTTAGATTCAGCTATAGACCTATCTTTCCACATTCTCGGTCGGAAGTCAGCCAGCATTTGTGCCGATTGGCTAATGTTTGGTGTTATTAGAACGATGTCATCAGCGAAGTGGAGGTGGTGTAGTTGCCGATCATCTATTTTCACTCCCATTCCTCCACTTCCTAATTGTTGCATGATGTTCTCAAGGGTGTCGCTAAAGAGTTTTGGTGAAATGGTATCACCCTGTCGAACCCCTCTTTTCACATTAATGATCACTTCTTTGTAGAATGTGAGATTCTGGTGGTGAATCCGTAATACAGCTCACGAAAGATCTTGATGTATTGGATTTGAATACCCTGTTTGGCTAGGGCTTCGATGACTGCTTCAGTCTCCACAGAATCAAAGGCTTTCTGTAAATCAATGAACGTGAGACAGAGCAGCATCTTGTACTTCCTACAAACCTCAATGAGCTTGGTTACTGTGTGGATATGGCCGATTGTGTTGAATCCTTTCCGGAAGCCTGCTTGCACGCATGGTTGTCCTTCATCTAGTGTTCTGTTAATCCTCTTCAGGATGACTAGTGTAAACAGCTTGTAGATGACAGACAACAGGCAGATGGGGCGATAGTTGCAGATGTCGTGATTGTTTCCCTTCTTGAACAGTAGAACTGTCCTGCTGGTTTTCCATTGGGAGGGCACCTTGCATTCGGACAGGTAGCATGTGAAGAGCCAAGCTAGTGTATTGATGAGTACCAATGGCAGATTCTTCAGGTGTTCGGGTCTGACTTTGTCTGGGCCTTGTGCTGTTCCCTTCTTTACCGACGAGATGGCATGTCGGATTTCAGAAGGGAGAACTTTGGGAATGACATATCTATCCTGTGGAATTTGTTATGTGGGCAGGTGGATGTGGCTATCAAAGAGATTTGAGTAGAAGTCCTGGATAATCTTCTCCATTGCCTTTCTGGAAGATGTGATCAATCCATCAGGGCGTCGGAGGGTAGTCATCTTGGTCTTATAGTTGGCGAAGGACAGGCGGGTGGTGCGTGAGCATAGCTGCCTTCCGTAAATAAGTACAAGTAAAAAGTAAATCAACTGTTTTGTCATTCGTCTTCCTGTTGTTCATCAATTAGCTCGAGTGAGTGCCAGTAATGTCTCCATTCATTGGGAATAAGGTCCATTATTGTTACTGTTTTTGGCATATCGAATATACCAGGAGTAGCTTGCCAGTGGTTCACCCCAGGGGGCCCAGTCTCTTTCTTTCTGGAACACTAGTGCCCATTTCACACCACCAATGTCCCCAATTCCCTCCCTCCCCACCCATAGCCTGCCTAAATGGCAGGGTCTTTGTCTCTTTTCTCTTTCCCTCTCTCTCTTTTCTTTCTCTTACACATTGTGGGTTGCACTACATGCACTTAGAAGACATCATGTGCATTTTTTGCCTGTATTTAATGCTCAGTTCTATGTTGGTATAGGCCTTTCGACATTTATTTACACATGTTTCCTGCTCTGTCTTACCTAACCTCTGACTCCCTCACGTTTATGGTAATTTCCACTTTTGATAATACCACCTGATATATTAATGTCATGCAAATAAATGCAGTCATTCTATACTCTCTCTCTTTCCTTCTGACTAATTTCACTCAACATGATCCTTTCCATGTTCATCCATTGATAGGCCCAGTCTCTATGTCAAACCATCACCATATAGGGACCATGTGCAGAGCCCTGGGTGTAGACAAGCCTGTCTCTCGTCTGCCACCTGTCGACGCAGCTGGGCAACGCAGCCACATCTGCAACAAAAAAACAAACAAAAAAAAAGTGAATACTATAAAACATCTATTTTAAATGTAAACTTATTTACACTGTTTTTTGGTCATTTAATTAGTCGTGCAAATATTGCTACCTGATGAGTTACTTGAATTCATTACAGACTTTTGTTTAAATTTTTACTTAGTAACATATTCTTTATATTTTATAAATGTTCTATTTTTATAGGTACATTAATATAATGCTAGATAAATTAGGCCATTGTCCCTCTGTGTTGGAGCAAATTTACCCCTTTTCCTTTCCCTCCAGTAATTCTTGGGCATTTATAAAATTAAATATTGAATTTTAGCTTAACACAAGTTTGTGTATTAAACATAGACATGCAGGTAAATATGAAAAACATAAAATCCTTTGCTTCATTTACCCAAATCATGGATTTATATAGCTTGAATAATTCTACACTCATTGTGTCACCAGGTATATAGGAAAACAATCATAACACATGTCATTGAGTTAGTATTTGACAATTCTAGTGAAGTTCCCTGAGGGAAAAAACCACAGTCTAAGAGCAATGCCCCAATTTATATGATATACTGATTAAATTAAAATTATGATCTTTTTAGTATAGTAAAATACTTCAGTATAACAAAAATAGATAAATATATTATATATAAATCTTATTTTATATAAAATTAATATATAAATATATAATATATTTTTATATATAAATATTTCAGTATAACAAAATATATAGAATATATTTTATATATAATTTATATATAATTTATATATAATTTATATATAATTGATATTATATATATTTTATATATAAACACTTCAGTACAATAAAATATATAAAAGTATAATAAAATAGTTTAGCCATATTTTATTAACTTCTAAACTTTAGTGTGAAAGTCATGCAAATAAATGCAGTCATTCTATATCTCTCTCAAGTTTCACTTGTATTTCTGTAAGAGGAGAAGTTGTCTGGAATCTAGAATTTTTTTCTCAATCTAGTCGCTATAGAATTATCTGAAATGAACACTACAATTATGCAATTTTAGTATTTATTAAATAAGGACATGTGTGTTTTATTATTTTTTACATCTTTTTGAGGAATAATAACGAGTGAATTTGTATAATGTATACATGTTTATTTGATAGTTTTATAAATTGCAAAATGAATCCCATGATAAATTTAATTAATACAAATCTATACTCACATAATTATATATTTGCATGTGATAATATTTATTGACTTTTCTCTCAGGAATTTCTCTGTATAATATGTGTCATTGATAATAATACTCAGCACCTATTTTTTAGTTAAACAAACATTATTTAGCATTTGTAACATCCACCATTTTATTCACCTTCATTTCCTGATAATCATTTTACTCTTTCTATAAGCTGAATATTTCCTTTCTAAGGATTTGCTTCAAAGTTAGATAATTGAATACTTGTCTTTCTTAATATGACTCATTTAACTTAGTATAATGCCCTCAAGTTTTACCCATATTTGTAAAAATAAAAAGTCTTTCTTATTTTTGTAAACTAATATTCCATTATGTGTATCCACATAAATTTATAAATTTTATGTATAATATTTTATTTATACATTTTTACAACTAATGGCATTTGTAGATCTTAATACAGGTGGTAAATGTACACCAACTGTACTTAAACATCTGTGAGTGAACATATATATTTTTTTCCATTTATTGGCAATGACTACTACAAAAATAATTGAATAATTCTTTGAATATATACCTGGAATAGAGTTGTTGGCCATATGAAATTGATGTGTGTTATGGTAAGTATGAGAAGGTGGACTCTACAAATTAGTACACAGGAAACCTCAGGGCCAATACAAGTCAAACTGTGCATCTATTCATGCATCCCAGATCAGTCATCTGTCCAGTGATGTAGTGTTGTGCTGGTGGGCGGTGTTGGAGTGTGGATGGCTGCAGTGGCAGAGATCAAAGCTTGAACCCAAACCCTTTGAGTTATCTTTCAGAACTCAGAAGAGCAATCCTAATATTTTAATGGAGATTCTGTACTGTTTTCTGTTCCATTCTTTTGTGTGTGTGTGGGTGTTTCTTTGCTTGTTTGTGACGACCATGCGAGCAGTGTGAGGGATGCCAGACTGTTGTGTAAGCCAGGAAAGTACACCAGCCCTTTTTAGCTCTCTCCCCATCCTTGTGCTATTTTTCATAGCTATTATGTCAAAGACATTCTCATCAACAGTGTATTGAGTTCTCTTTTCCTATACTCTGTGAAGGAAATAGAGTGTTATGGACATCGTGACCATGACCCATTGATGATGAAGCCTTATTGAAGACATGGAGGTGACATGAAGGCTTGAACAATGAGGGTCAGGGCCAGATAGTGTCGCACAGAGATTCGTAACACTGGTCTGAATACCAGTACCCCATTGGTCCTGTGCTCACAAGCCAGGTGTGACCCAAACCCCACTCCCTTAAAAGAGAATGAGTCTCCAGGTGATACAGGTTCCAGAGCAAATGAAAAAAAAACAAGAAGTAAAAATCCAGTTCTAGATTTTTCTAGTATTTGCCTTTCAAAATAGAAAACAAACCCATCTTGTTTCATCACAAAATTTAAGTTATAAAAGAATCTTCAGAGTAAAGAACAGTACTCTAGACATTTTATAAGAAATTAAAAGACACCAGAAGAGAGACACTCCAGACCCAACCACTCCAGACCCACAGCTGCACTGCTCAGTCCCACCCACGTGGAGCAGCCCAAGGTGCTCCGGAGGGCAGTAAATGGCTCAGCCATCCCCAGGCTGAGTCCAGCATAGCCCCTAGGGTTCGCTCACATGTGAGGGGTGGAGGGGGCATGCTGGCTGGACTTGGATCAAGGATTTGGGCTCCTCCCATTCCTCCACCTCCATGTTGGTGCACAGCCATGCACCAGTCTTAGATAATACTGGAAGTTAGGATCAGGTCCTTCCCAGGATCTTTCACATTTATATACTGTATACAGTTCTAGACAGGTTCTAGCTGTGGCCAGTCATCCCAGTGAGCCTAGCAAGAAGCCAGAGGAACACCCACACCATGAGGTCAGTTATTCTCAATATCCAGACTCCATAGCTGTCAGAGCTCCACCCAAGGGAAAAGTCAATCTCTCCCCATTGAAGTTCATCAGTAAATGCTCGATATGAGAGCCTACTACTAAGAGTGTACCACATACACAGCAGAGCCTTGCAAGCTACCCCTGATATATTTGATATGCAAAAAAAACAGTAACAAATATAGGCCTCATTCCCATAACCCGAAGGAATGATTTGAGGCTCTTCATGTTCCTGGAGTGAGCAGATGCCCTTGGGCTACACTACCATGCAACATATGGAGATGTTACTGGTGCCTGCTCAAGCAAATTGATGACAATGGGAAGACAAGTGATACAAGTGATACAAGAATATAATATTATATATAGGGATATATTTATATTGTTAATAATAATATTAACGTGTGCGGCAGAGAACATGGGCTAACTGGTGTGATCATTGAATGGGGTATAAGCACAGAAAAAAGAATACCCTAAGTCTTTACTGTCAGGAACCAATATTTTACAGCATCTCCTATATTTATGTTACATCACAAGAAAACCCTCCCTCCACCACTGGTTGAAGCCTCCAATAAAGGCAATAGCAGCAGCAGCAGGGGGTCGTGTTGATGGGGAATTGCCTTCACTGACCAAAACTGAAGTGAAGAAAGCACTCAAAGTGGAGAGGAAAGAATGAACACATATAAACACACACACACACAAACACACACACAAAACAAGAGAAAAACACAGAAGCTGCTAATGTAGATTAAAGCAGGAGTAGCAGAGAAAGCACTGGCAGCCTCTCTTGTCTACATCAGGAAGAAGTCCTAAAAGAAAAAGGCTATAAAAAGGTCACCAAGAAAAACCGCCAAGGATTCCTGAAGAAAAAAAAGCATAAAACCTAAAAGATAGAAGCCCCTGAATACAAAGTTCCAGAAACTTTAAGTTCTTGATTTATATTTCTCCCTTTTCTCTCTTGAATTCTAAAAAAGATAGAAGCCCCAAAGACAAAGTTCCAGAAACTGTATGTTCTTGATTTATACTTCTCCCCTTTTCTCTCCAAGCAGTTTGCACCTTATATACTAGAGATTTTTACAACAGATTGGATAGCAGAAAGGACTAAGAGATTTGAGTTATCTGGGTTTTTTCTCTTTTTCTATGTAATAGTATTGAAAACAATGAAGACAAAGTTCATAAATAATCTATAACGCTTTCTTAAATTAGCTTATTAATTTTCTACAAGGAAATCATAACCCTAAACAAAGTATATAATCCAATCTTATTGTTATTTCTTGATACTGACTGTCGAATGAGTGAATTGTTTTCTCCATTTCAAGAGAGGCAACTGCTTTAGGAATTTATTTTAAAACTGAAAATTCACTGGATAATTAACTGTGTATTAATACATCCCTCATGTAGATTGAGTGTATGTTCTTAAGACTTTTCGTAAATGGTAATTGATCACTCATTTTTATACCATTTTAGACTTGTGCATTTTTTTGCACTTAGTGTGATTTAGTTCCCACTGTGTTAGAGATTGAATACCAAAGTACATCTAGAAGCAAACTAAGGCAAAAATGCTTTATCTAGTAAACAGAAATGTTAGGTCATTAATCATTTTCTACACAACCATGACTCTTTTTTCTTAAGACAGTTATTTGCATTCAAGCCATACAAAAAGATTGTAGTTAAGGCCACAGTTAAAATTAGAAAATTGGCATATTTGAAATATTCTAAAATTGTCTTGGTAATTATTTTATCTTCTTTTTTGACTTGATCTCACATACCTAACAGACGAGTATGTCAGAAAATGGCAATGCTGATATTTCCTAAACTCCAGTGAAAATAAGAATCTTCACATTGTTGCACTCAGATGAGACATATGGCAGGGGAAAATGCTGCAAAATAACCCTCCCGATTTTTATTTTGGTGCAGGGCAGTTGAACCCAGGGGCTTGTACATACAATGAATTTGCTCAACCACTGAGTTATATTCCCCAATTTTCCTCTCAATAAGCGGCACAAATGCTGGCTGAATTCAACTGAGAATTTGGAAAGATAGGTCTACAGCTGAATCTCAAAAAATCTATGTTAATGAAAAATGAACTAGTTCCATAGGCCCCATTCACTCTCAACAGAACAAACATCTCTGAATGCAGCAGTTATGTGTACCTAGGTCGAGAAGTCAACATGATGAATGACCTGACAACCTGAGCTGAACAGGAGGAAGTGAGCAGCATGGAATGCCTTCAAGAGCATCAAAGAAATAGCTAAAAGGACAAAGAACCCCCGCTCAGGGCACATCTCTTTGACTCCACCATTCTCCTTGTATTAACATATGCCTCATAGACCCAGGCCCTACGGAAGCAGAATGAGAACGCTATTTGTGTCTGCCAAAGAGGAATTGAAAGAGCTATGCTTGGAATACCACGCCTCACTCAAGTGAGAGAAGGATTCCTGAGTTCCAACCTCCGTCACCATTCCAGAGTTGGGGATGTTGTCTCATTTGCCAAGGCATCAAAATCAGATGGGCTGGACATGTAATGCGATTTGGAGATGACCACTGAACTAGAGTTGTTACCGACTGGATCCCACAGGACCTCAAAAGATCACTTGGCCGCCTACCTACAAGAAGGTCAGACTTCTTCATCAAGACCCTGAATAAACGGCTTTTTTTACTTTTTTTTTAAGTATTTTATTATACCACCGTGAGATATACAAATAAAAGATATACAATTAAAAAGTTCATGTTTGGGTTTTGGTCATTCAGTGTTCTAGCACCCGTCCCTCCACCAGTGCCCATCTCCCACCACCAACATCCCCGGTTCCCTCCCCCTTCACCAGCCCACCTCCATGGCAGGTTCTTTATTTCTTTCCCTTTCTCTCTCTTTCTCTTTTCCTTCCCCTCCAGACTATGGATTACAGAACATAAACGGCTTAAGGCTCTTTGTAGTCCTGAAAAAGCAGATGCCATTGGGCTACACTGGCACGCGATAGGGTCAAATAGAAATGTTACTAGCTCCCACTCTAGAAAATTGTTGAAAAACAGGATGTCAAGAGATCAAGTGAATATATTTTAATATTATTTGGAGGGAGAGGAAACTCCCGAAGACTGTTTAGGACTCTTTGGAGCCAATCCCAATGATACTAGACCAGTTAGCGGATTCTGAACTGGTATCCAAGGAGGCACAGTTTTTGGAATGCTACTCTTCCATGGCTCACCAGCACTCCATGAGAGTAATAGGAGGAGTGTGTGCACACAGAGGGCTCAAACCCAGGTCTTTCACAGGAAAAAAAAAAACACATGCATATCTGGCATCAAGTGTCCCTTGAGGTGTTGCAGGTGTGGCTGCAGTGCCCGACTCTGTGGCAGGTGGCAGACAGGAGATAGCCTTTTCTACACCCAGGGCTCTGCCCCATGGGCTCTGGATGGTAGATGGTCTAACATAGAAATATCTGGGCTCTCTGGGATGAAACCCAAGCCATGGCAGAGACTGGCAAGCTACCTGTGGTATATTCAATATGCCCAAAACAGTAACATTAATGGACCTCATTCCCAATGAATAAAGACATTACTGGCACCTGCTTGAGCAAATAGATGAACAACAGGAAGACAAGTAATGCAAGTGAGCTGGCATCTGTGTTATATGCTGGCTTTGATAAATTTAGTAGTTCAAAAATTAATTGGATAAAATATTGAGAAATTTTTATGTTGTTTTTGGTTGGAGCCATAACCAGTGGTTCAAAGGGTACATACTTAGCACTGAACTTTGGAATCAGTACTAGCAGTGTTTGGGGGATTATTCATTTTGGAGATTAAATAGGATATTCTTCAGGCAAAATATGTGCTAAACTCCCACAAACTGCCCCAGGGCAACTGGTCATAACATGCAGAGACTCAGATGCACTGGGGAGAGCTGCCATCCGGCTCTCCCCTAACTCAGCTGACCATGAGGCTCCCGGGAGGAAAGATTGATTTTGGGGAGTGGACCCTGTGGGGCCTTGGAAGCAGCCAGATGAGACTCACTCACCATAATAACTGCCATTTTCACAGTACAGACACCACAGCACATCAGAGTCCACCCAGGAGAGACACTAATCTCAAGACCAGACAAACAGAGCAACCGAGTTCAAGCCCAGGTAGGCAGCTCTCAGAGGTGGAGGTCACCAGACAAACATTCTTGAGATGGAGCTGGGGTTCCCTTCCTCTCTCTGACTCATCTGGAGGCCCGGTGGCCCCGCCCACAAACTGTCCCAGGGCAACCAGCTATTTCATGCATAGACTCAGACATACCAAGGAGAGCTGCCATCCGGCTCTCCCCTAGTCTTGTGGCTGCAAGTGGCTGCACGGTACATCAGACTAGTGGAACCAATCATGTCCTAGATTATACTATAATACACAATGTGTAAGAAAGGGAAGCAAGAAGGAGAAAGAGAGAGAGAGAGAGAGAAAGAGAGAAAGAAGATCCAGAACTTGTCATGGAGGCAGGCTGGAGGAAGGGGGGAGAGAAGTGGAAACATTGGTGCCCGTTTCTCATCAACAATGTGGATTGTAGCATATTGTGATTTTCCTTATCATCTTTTATTATTTTTTAATTTTATCCGTAATGATCTAGTTCATATTCTCTTAGAATTATTAGTTCTCTACATTGCTTTTGCTTTTGTAATTTGCCGTGATATTGACATTTATTTCTTCACAAAATATAGTTCCAATATGTTATTGGGGTATAAAAAGTACTTTTCCTTATTTTAAGAAAGTCAGACTTTCACTAGCAATATTTCATTTGGAAGTATCTGAAATCTTGGAAGCTTAACTTCTTTGGTGCTTTTTTTTTTTTTTTTTTTTTTTTATAAATGTACCCTGACAGATTGCTTGGAGAAGGTAGTAGGCAAGTGATGATAGCTCTGTTCACTTGGCATAAGAACAGTCCTCCTTTCATTTAAAGAGATGGTAAGTGTCTGAGAAAGCCCAAGTTACACTTAGGGAAGTACATGAACATACAAGAACATACAAGGAGGTAGGGGATGACACCGGCCTGGCAAACCAGATTAGCCAAATCAAGTCTGGCATTCAATAGGGCAGCGGATGAGCTACTATTGTAGCCAGGTCACCCCTCACTTGAAGAAATCTACTTTATTTCTTGCACAGTAGATTTATACTAATAAATATAATACATCATTTTATTTATTTAATATAACACTGAACATGCATAATTATGTCTTCATTTCTTCTATTTTAATACTAGTGTATTTTATTTCTGTATCTGGTATCTTTTTTTTTTTTTTCTTTTTTGGGTCACACCTGGCAATGCTCAGGGATTTATCCTGGCTCTGCATTCAGGAATTACTCCCGGCAGTGCTCAGGGGTCCATATGGGATGCCAGGGGATCGAACCTGGCCGGCATGGGCTGGCCGTGCGCAAAGGCAAATGCCCTACCCGCTGGGCTATCACTCCGGCCCCTGTATCTGGTATCTTCAAGGTGTATTTTATTTCTATATCTGTGTGTGTTTGTGTATGTATGTTTATGTGTATTACAGACAGGGTAAGAGTGAAGCAGAGAGAAGAAGAAAGGGGTGACAATTGGTAATTTCCTTTATTTTCTTATATAAAAATATATTTTATATTCCATTCTTCTATAAAATATTTTATAGAAAGAAATAATGAAATTAAATTTATGTTACTTCACGTTTCTTATAGGCAACAATGATGTCATATATTATATGCCACTTTTCCCCTGTGCTGGCTATAAAGTTTTTATAATTGATTGTTAGATCCACTAAAATATAACAATAGTGTTATCAGTTTATTTGTTAATATATCTTATTTTCTACTATGAATTATATTTGTAGTATTAATTCTTTCATTTGTAAAACTCACCTTACTTGATACTTCAGACTGGAAAATGTTATATTTATGATAGTTTTATGTAATATCTTATTTTCATTTGACTTTAAGTTTCTACTATCATTTTAAATCTATTGCATAAGTTCCAATTTAAATGTCTCTGTTTATGACCTTGCACTTCAAGCCAGTGTTCCCTTTGAGCAAATATTTCATTTGTCTCATTTTTGCCTTTTCCACTCTGAAGAGCCATCATTCTTTCTAGAACATATACTTCTCCCATTGTCTTTCCCACATTATTTTAAATAAGTTTCAACAAAACATCCTTATTTCAAAAAAAAAGACTCTATTCTTATTAATAGTTCTTGTTAGGTACCTATATACTGTTCTGAAAAATAGAGTGCTAAATAACTGAGTGCTAAAACTAAAGGGTATTGGGGGCCAGAGCGATAGCCCAGCACATAGGGCATTTGCCTTCCACACAGCCGACCTGGGTTCAATCCCTGGCATCCCATATGGTTCCCTGAGCACTGCCAGGAGAAATTCCTGAGTTCAGATCCAGGAGTAACCCCTGATCACCACCGGGTGTGACCCAAAAAGCAATAAATAAATAAATAAATTAATAAAACTAATGGGCATTATCTGTGTGTGTTTTATTCTACATTTGCTAATTTGAGTTATTTTAATTCTATTCATTTACTTCTTCAATATAGAAAAAAGGTTAATTTTTCTGTAAAACTACTCTAACTTTCAGTTTTATTGGTAGCATTGTATCTTAAATTTTAATTATCAATATTCATAACAAGCAACATTAAAATATTACCTGTTATATATACATATATACATATATATATACATATATATATATATATCACTTGATCATTTGACATCCCGTTTTTTCATTGATTTGCTTGAACGGGCTCCAGTAACATTTCCATTTGACCCTATCATGTGCCAGTGTAGCCCAATAGTATCAGATTGCTTCAGAAATAGAAGAGCCTCAAATCATTAATTCAGGGTCTTTGCAAAAAAGTATGACCATCTTTCAGGTGGGCAGCCACGTGATCTTTTGTGGTCCCATGGGACCCAGTCTGTAATGACTCTTGTGCAGTG
This sequence comes from Cryptotis parvus, assembly GCA_021461705.1. Lineage (NCBI taxonomy): Eukaryota > Metazoa > Chordata > Mammalia > Eulipotyphla > Soricidae > Cryptotis > Cryptotis parvus. The sequence continues at coordinate 26,641 of JAJIBD010026921.1, forward strand.
GTGGTCTCCAAATCACATTACATGCCCAGCCCCTCTGATTTTTGACTCTTTGGCAAACAAGACAGCAGCCCTGACTCTGGATGGTCAAAGGAAGTGGGAACTCTGGATTTCATCTCTCATTTGAGTGAGAAGGAGGAGAAAGAAGATATATATCTATATATAGATATATATATCTATATATATATCTATATATAGATTTATATCTTCTATATCTATATATATATCTATATATAGATATATATCTATATATAGATATATATCTCCTCATTCTCACTCAAATCTATCTATCTATCTATCTATCTATCTATCTATCTATCTATCTATCTATCTATCTATCTATCTATCTATCTATCTATCTATCTATCTATCTATCTATCTATCTATCTATCTATCTATCTATCTATCTATCTATCTATCTATCTATCTATCTATCTATCTATCTATCTATCTATCTATCTATCTATCTATCTATCTATCTATCTATCTATCTATCTATCTATCTATCTATCTATCTATCTATCTATCTATCTATCTATCTATCTATCTAAATGCTGCCTATGCATCCAAAGGCATGGTGGAATCAATCTTTCCGTGCTTGAATGCCACACTGAAATTAAACCTGGAGCATGTTTGTTGAACTGTTTTTCTCCATTACTCTATATACAGTATTTTTCTCACTTTTGACCACTTCAATGGTTAAAAGTCAATAAATATTTTGTTGTTTGTGTTCAGTACTCATACTGTTTTGTTGTCTTGCTTACCAAGACAGAAATTGCTCATAATCTATTTGAAATAAAAAGAGATATTTTTCTTTTACTCTCCCAGATCTGTCTCTCATATTTGGTTAAAAACAGTAGCCTCATTGACTGCTAGGTTTAGTTTGCCTGTAAAGGACAGATTAAGAATTGGGGCCGGAGAGATAGCCCAGCGGGTAGGGCGTTTGCCTTGCACGCGGCCGGCTCATGCCGGCCTGGGTTCGATCCCGGCATCCCATATGGTCCCCGAGCACCGCCAGGAGTAATTCCTGAGTGCAGAGCCAGGAGTAGCCCCTGAGCATTGCCGGGTGTGACCCAAAAAAGAAAAAATAAAATAAAGTAAAGAATTGGAGCAGGAATGAATCTAGAGCTATAGTACAGCAGATAGTTATTTGCCTTGCACACAGTGATACAAGTTCAATCTCTGGCATCCATCCCGTATAGTTCCCCAAACACCGCTGGGAATAATTCCTGAGTATAGAGCCAAGAATAAAACCCCTGAGCATCACCAGTTCTGACCCAGAAATAAAAATAAAAAATTAGAGCAGGAGATAGTACAGCAGATATGGCACTTGTGTTGCATGCGACCAACCTAGGTTCCATCACTGGCACCATATATATGAGCCCAGAAACAGAGCCAAGAGTGATTCTTGAGGTCAGAGCTAGGAATCTGAGCACCAGCCTGGTGTGTCCCAAAGAAGGAAAAGATACAGAGTTTTCAGTGACACAGTTGTTGAAAGGAGACCAGTGCAGTATTTACTCCTCTTCTCTCTCCTTTTGTTGTTTTCCTCTTTATCACAATTCTTCAACCAACCCAGGGCTTGATTCAGTACCTTTGATGCTGTCTAACTTGTTTTAAGACAAAATTGATATATACTCTAATTAAATGCTTTTAATATGGCAAGGGCCAGTGCAACAATACAGTAGGTAGTGTTTTTCCTTTGCACGTGAGCCACCCAGGTTCAGATCCTGGCATCCCATATAGTCCCCTGAACATCACCAGGTTTGGCCCAAAGACTTAAAAAGGTCAGGCAGTAAAAGAAAGCATTAGCATGAATTAATTTTATTATATTCCTCTCTGAGAGTATACCACCCGCAAGGCAGAGCCTGGCAAACTACCTGTGTCATATTTGATATGCAAAAGCCGGTAACAATTATAGACCTCATTCCCATGACCTGAATGAATGGTTTGAGGTTCTTCATACTCCTGGAGTGAGCAGAAGCTCTTGGGCTGCATTAGCATGCGACAGGCCATATGGAGATGTTACTGATGCCTGTTCGAGAAAATTGATGATCAAGGGGAAGACAAATGATACAAGTGATACTCATAACCATTACTTAAGTTTTCTTTTGTTCATTTTCATAATTTTATATTTATACTTATCTTCGTCAGCATTTACTAAATATAGCCAATTTCTTATACTACCGTTTTGCATATTTTTTAGAATTCATATTTTTATTCTTTCTTTAAACATCTTCCTTTTAATTTGTTTGGTAGTGTTTATAACTTTTTAGGTTGGACTTCAGAACATAACTCTCAGAATTTAAAAAGACATAGATTAAAACCAAAAAATAATAATACTTTACCAATCAAAAGTTTACTTTTCTTTTCATCTCTCCATGCAAATTTCTCCTTTTCATTCTTCAAAATTCAACAGTAAATTTTACTTTTGTTAATTCTTTTGTATTCATTTAGTTATGAAGTTTTTCATGATGATTTGTTAAAGACATTCAATACACCAAAAAGCAATCCCACTAATATTGTACTTTCCCACCACCATTACTCTAATTTTTCCAACCATCTAAAGCCTGCCCCAATAGTGGACCTTCAATAATTTATTTTTATGTTGCTTTTTATAAATAATTTGATTAAACAATGTTTCCTTAGAAGAAACTTAGTAAAGATTGTTGTATCTCATGATGGAGACATTAAGCCCTTGTATAAGAGATTACTAAATCTTTGTTACATATTAAGCCTTCTGTGTTTATATTCTGTTAGTTGAGATTGGTTATCATCTACATTACATCACGTCCAATTAGTGTTCTACTCCTGACCTATCATTGTTATAGAGGTTGAGATTTCATGCAGCTCTATTCGTAGCTACTTTCGTACTGCAGGTGCTCCAGAAGTCCACAATTTTTAAGAGACTGATGCATCTGGGGTTAAATTTTTAACTTGGAGCATAAGCATGATGGCTGGGGCCTTTAGAATTACAGGAAGATTGAGAGAGGTAGTCCATTCACAACGCCATGGAAGCCTGGAGGAATTCAGTCACAAAAACCATATATCTGAGTTTTTCAACAGATTAATTTCTAGATGAGGTTTGACTGGGGCAGTGAAATCCAACAGGAACATGGTGGCAATTGTGGAGTTTGGAGGCTTTTGGCTGTCAGGACTGTGAGTCGGTGCTGTACTCACTGGCCCCCTATCTGGTGCCCTGAGCAACCCAGTCTTGTGTGAGATCCAGAGAATCTCTGCAATTTATTGGTCATTTTCAAGATTTATTCATGAGTTTCTGAATTATGGTCAGTAAATGAGTTTATTTGATAGTTTTGATAATTTAATATAAAAGTGTAATTTGTTATTAGCAAATTTTGTTAGACATCTTCATTTCTCTGGATCACATTTTACCAAAGATATATCTCAATTTGTAATGTAGGTTTTTCTATCTTTGCTTGGACCATTATATCTCAACCTAGGACTTAAATCTAGCAGGCAACAGTACTGACACAGTCTCATTCAGCAGGACCTTGAAAGACTCAGTTCTCAGAACATATATCTATTGGTTTCCATGTTATTATATCTCTTGTTTTTTCTAATTTTTATGCAAAAAAGTGTAAAAATATTTATTAAAAATGTATTTGAGGCATCGTGATTTACACTATTGCTAATGGGCATATTCTAGCATTGCACCATCTTCCAGACATCGGCTACCCTCTACTGTTGCTCAGTGTCCTCTTTGCCACTCTCCAAGCCCCCTGGATTTTCTGTATTTCACTTTTGTCTCCTTTTTCTGAGAGTCTCTGCTATATTTTTTAATTCCTATCTATGTGTAATTATCCTTATGTAGCTTCGTCTGAAAACATTTTTAAACCTCTCACTATGCTCAGCTCAAAATACATGTTAATGATTCCTAAGTGTGTGGCTTTATCAAGATCAAATTCTAGTTTGCAGACTCATCAATCTCATAGTATCTTTGGCGTTGCTGCAGACAGGTGCCTGCTACAACACTGTTAATACCAGTTGACTCTTGCCTTGATTTCTTTCATAAATGAACTTAAACTCATTATTTATTCTTGAGTTCTATTGACTTTTCTATACATGTTGTTTGACTTAAAAATTATTGTTCTTTATTTTAAAGTCTTGTTGTTCTTTGGTCCTCATAATCTTATAATCACTTCATGATTTGAAAAAAGAAAAAAATTTTTTAGTTAAGTAATTGACTTTAAATCTATGCATAGAGTACTCTCACTCTACGCAAAGGTGCTTAAGTAACACATTTGTGGATAATTGCTTAGCAGGAAAAATTCCAAACTATTTGCTGTAATAGTTTCAGGGCAGAAAGGTATGCCCATTTTTAAAAGTGCATAAAATATTATGGTACAACTCTTTGAATATTCTAAGTCATGATTTTGATCTGGAGACTAATGATACTGTGAGAATTATATTCCTCATTCAGAAGTAAGGTGTTATATGTGGATAGAATAACATTAGAATTTAGTACTGGCATACTCAAAATAATATCTGACTCACTTTAAAGCTGAACACATTGCTAAACTCGGAATTTCAAATTTGTACAACATAATTTCAGGCCTTTTACAAGAGTGTCATTTGAACTAATCCATTAGCCTTGTCTAAATTAGCCCGATTGTTTAGAAGGTATTAAATGCACTACAAAGCCTAACATGTTTGTTATGCTTCATAATCATAGCACCTGTTAAACAGCCCACTGCAGCTGTACTTTTAGCAGATTATAGGCCATTAGGCAAGTTATACAGTACCTTCTCTTTATAACCCAATTTCTTTTCCTTTGCATGAGATGTTCTGGATCATAAAATGAAAACTTTTTCATAGCCCTTCACTGATTGAGATAAGGAGAGTGATTTTAAAATTATAAGGATACTCAGACACAACTTGCAAATGCTATAGAAAATGCAGCAGTAAAATATTTCATTAACTTTTAATCCACTTTGAGATTGCTTCCTTACCCCATGGGATTACACCACATCTTTGATTCATACTGCTCTTTTGGAACAATTCTTTTTGAAGAAAGCAAAGAGTAAAACTATGAAATAAGAAAACACAAAGACCTATATTAAAAGATTTTTTTTCAAGGTCCAGACAGTTGCCAAATGGAAGAAACATCTGGCATCTATTTTATTCCCTCATTAATTTTTTAAGCATTTGCAGGTTGTCTAAATCATCAAAACCCTCCTGTGTAGGCAATCGCATATACACAAATTACCTTTAGAGTAATAAAGAATGTAAAATAGATGAGGCTATTTATTCACTATTCAAAATCCAGTAGGAGTTCAAAAGCTTTAGGCATTCCTTAGGTACTAAGAGCAAAACAGTCAAGAAATTATAGTTGCCCAATTGGTTCCTGCTTTCAAGAAGCTTACAGTCTCTTAGGTTAGGTAGAGTATATTCAAATGATCCAATAAAACTAAGGGCAACATCATATACTTATTTATCATATACCTATATACGTATATATATTAAATCAACTTATATTATCAATATGTGAAGTATGATCTCTTTTACACACAGAACGATGTGGTGTAGCTCTCCATAATTCTGTAAAAGCAGTATTTTCATTAAAAATGTCATGTTAAATAAATGATCTTGGAGTATAAGATATGGTGAAGTATGATATATGGTAAAATACAGGATTGTTTACTGGGTTAAAAGCCTGTGGGTAGAAAAAGTCTGTGGTAGGGTTCGCATAGGAAACAATTTATAAAAATGAAAAGACCAGTAGGACTGCAGCATAAACTATAGAGGATGACTGGAATGGATGGTTTTGCATTTACTCAATACAAGATTCAGTAGCCTTTTATAGTATCATGTGTATTTATGTTTTTAGTCATTGTCCTGGGTGCAAGGACCAGGCCATATATTATGTTGTTGATGTCACGTACACATGATGTTGATGTTGACACTTTTGGTTTACAGAGTTGTTGCACCTTCACTGCCATTAAGGAGCTCAAAGAACTCTACCATCCTTATGTCTCTTCTAGGGTTTTCCATCCTCTCTGCTGCCAGCTCTCTCTACTCCTACTCTACTCCTGTTGGCAATCTTTGTTCAGTTTTCATCAGAATTCAAGTGTATAGTTTTCATTCAACAGTGTCCAATTTCTTTCTTAGTTTCTTTATTTCTAAAATATGAATGATATGATCTGACATTTGTTTAAAAACTGTTACTCATAAGATCGCATGTATGAAAGCTTCTAGTACTGTACTGTCCATCATTTCCCCAGTGCCCTTCCATGTATCCATTTCCCTCTAACATTGTTCTTGAGTCCTTCACTGACTGTCCTTAGCAGTCAAAGTTAAATAGGGAGACTATCAGATTATGCTATCATTGGTACTGTTTATTATCATACTGTGTTTCTTTTGGCTCCACATATGAACAAGGTTATTTGGAGTTTGTCCTCTCTCTGATTCAAATTAATTCTATTCATGTCACAGAAAATTTCATGATTGTATTTACTTAATTAATAAATTATTATCATCATTCTTTTTTGTGGGAGGGTTGGGGGATGGTTAAATGAGAGAGTTCAGTCACACCTAGTACTATGTAGTATTTCTGGCTCTGTGCTGGAAGTGAAACATTTGGAGCTTTGGGTGAAGAAAAAGAACAAAATGAAGCTGTATTCAGGGGAATGTAGTAAAAGCAGATCATTATTGTACATTTTAGCTAGATATCTGCGCCCACCCCCTTCCACCAAGCCTTTGTGATTAGTCAAGTCACTTATACAGACAAACTTTTCTTAAAGAGTCTCTGGAAAAATAATTTAAATTGCATCCTTCCCTGATTCTTCACAGTTTTAAAGAAAAATCTGGGTTATTCTTACATGAAAAGGGAAAAATGAAATGAGAGCGATCACTTGTAAAAATGGCATTATAGCATAGAATAAGAAAGTAAATTATTAGAACATTTGTATTATAGTATGGCACTTAGGATGTTATATGTGTCAATGCTTAATTTTGTCAAAGTTTAATGTTTCTTGTCAGAGTTTGTCACTAATAAGAGATTACTAACGAGGGAATGATAGGTGGTTTTAATTTTAAAGGGTAAACTAGTAAAATAGCATGAAAACATATTTACTACAGGCGGTCATATGACAAAGCAGAAGAAAGAATAAGAAGGGCTCAGCTATGTTGTTTTAGAGTTTAAAGTTATTTTTCAAACACTCTTTTTTAAAAATTAAATATTTTATTATACCACCATGAGATATACAATTACAACGTTGTTCATGTTTAGAGGTTTCAGTCACATAATGTTCCAGCACACAGCCCTCCACCAATGCCCATTTCCCACCACCAATGTCCCCAATTCCCTCCCCTTCCCATAGCCTGCCTAAATGGCAGGTTCTTTATCTGTTTTCTCTATCTCCCCTCTCTCTCTTTTCCATCTCTTACACATTGTGGTTTGCACTACCTACATTTAGAGGCCATCATGTACATTTTTTTTTTGCCTGTATTTAAAGCTCAGTTCTAGATTGGTATTAGCCCTTTCAACATTTATTCACACATGTCCTCTTCTCTGTCTTACTGAACCTCTGACTCCCACATGTTTAGCGGTAGTTTCCACTTTGGGTAAGACCTGATCCACTTTTCGCCTGACCTTGGATTTAGGTGTCATAATATGTATATGTATATATATTTATATATATATCATGCAAATAAATGCAGTCATTCTATCTCTCTCTTTCCTTCTGACTAATTTCACTCACCATGATCCTTTCCATGTCCATCCATTTATAGGCAAATTTCATAACTTCATTTTTCCTAACAGCTGCATAGTATTCCATTGTGTAGATGTACCACACTTTCTTTATCCAGTCATCAGTTCTAGGGCATACTGGTTGTTTCTAGGTTCTGGCTATTGTGAATAGTGCTGCCATGAAAATAAAAGTGTGGATTGTGTTTCCGCTGTGTGTTTTTAGCTTCAAAGGGTATATTCCCAGGAGTGGTATGGCTCGGTCAAAAGGGAGCCTCGATTTCTAGTCTTTGGAGGAATGTCCATAATGTTTTCCAGAAAGGTTGTATTAGTCAACATTCCCACCAACAATGTATGAGATGTTTCTTTGATTTGTATCTCTCTGATGATTAGTGATTATGAGCATTTTTTTCATATGCCTTTTGGCCACTGAATTTCTTCCTTGTCAAAGTTTCTGTTCATCTCTTCTCCCCATTTTTTAATGGGGTTGGCTGTTTTCTTCTTATTTAGCTGTACCAGTGCCTGATATATCTTGGATATTAGCCCCTTATGAGATGGGTATTGGGTGAATATTCTTTCCATTCTGTGGGCTGTTTTTCTATTCTGGTCACTGTTTCTTTTGAGGTAAAGAAGCTCTTTAGTTTCATGTAGTCCCATATGTTTATCTTTTTCTTCTAGTTGCTTTGTTAATGGTGTCTCATCTTTTGAAGATGTCTTTATATTTTCTGTTTATTTCTTCTCCCCATTTTTAATGGGGTTGACTGTTTTCTTCTTATTTAGCTGTACCAGTGACTGATATATCCTGGATATTAACCTCTTATCAGATGAGTATTGGCTGAATATTCTTTCTCATTCCATGGACTGTCTTTCTATCTTGGTCACTGTTCCTTTTGAGGTGAAAAAGCTCTTTAGTTTCATGTAGTCCCATAGGTTTATCTTTTCTTCTACTTGCTTTGTTAATGGTGTTTCACCTTTGAAGATGTCTTTAGCTTCAGTTTTGTGGAGGGGTTTTCCTATGTTTTCTTCGATGTATTTTAAGATTCAGGTCTGATATTGAGATTTTTAAAACATTGTGATCTGATTTTTTTTTTGTCCTCTCATTGATTTTTTTATTATACCACCATGAAACATACAGTTACAAAGGTGTTCATAATTGGTTCTTGGTAATACAGTATACCAGCACCCATCCCTCCACCAGTGCCCCATTTCCACCACCAATGTACCCCACCACCTCCGGCTCACCCCCAGGCTGCCTTAATAGCAGGTACCCCAGTTTCCTCTCTCTCTCTTTCTCTCTGTATCTCTTTCTGTCTCTGCATCTCTCTCCCTCTTATTTTACACATTGTGGCTAGCCCTGCAGATATTTAGAGTTTATCACTTAAGTCTCTTTGTGTATATTCAATGGTGAGTTTTAGTCTGCCATTACCATTTCCCATATTTAGTAAAACACTGGTATCTATTTATATTCTATTAATGAATGCAGTCATTCTATATCTGTCCTTTACCTTCTGACTAATTTCACTCAGCATGATAGTCTCCATGTCCATCCATTTGCAGGTAAACTTCATAATTTTATCTTTTCTGACAGCCGCATAGTATTCCATAGTGTAGATGAACCACAGTTTCTTTAGCCAGTCCTCTGTTCTCGGGCATTTAGGTTGTTTCCAGATTCTAGCTATAGTGAATAGCGCAGATAAATAAAGAAGTACAGATAGTGTTTCTGCTATGTGTTTATTGGTCTCTTGGGTATATTCCCAGGAGTGATATTGCTGGATCAAATGAGAGCTCAATATTTAGTTTTTGGAGGAATGCCCATATTGTTTTCCCAAAAGGACTGGACCAGTCGGCACTCCCACCAGCAGTGGATGAGTGTCCCTTTTTCCCCACATCCATGCCAGCACCGGTTGTTCTTGCTGTTTTGGATGTGTGCCAGTCACTGTGGTGTGAGATGGTACCTCATTGTTGTTTTGATTTGCATCTCCCTGATGATTAAAGATGAAGAGCACTTTTTCATATGCCTTTTGGCCATTCGAATTTCTTCTTTTTTTGGAAGCTTCTGTTCATTTCTTCTCCCCATTTTTTGATTGGGTTGGCTGTTTTTATTCTTGTGGAGTGCTACCAGTGCCTGATATATCCTGGATTAACCCTTTGTCAGATGGGTATTGGGTGAATATTCTTTCCCACTCTGTGGATTGTCTTTGAATCTTGGTTACCGTTTCTTTTGAGGTACAGAAGCTTTTCAATTTGATATAATCCCATTTGTTTATCTTTGCTTCTATTTGCTTGGTCAGTGGTATGCCGTCTTTAAAAATACTTTTAGTTTCGATGTCTTAGAGCGTTTCTCCTGTTTTCTTCAATGTACCTTATAGATTCATGTCTGATGTTGAGATCTATAATACATTTTGATCTGACTTTTATGCATGGCGTTAGAAGGAGGTCTAAGTTCATTTTTTATACATAGCTGCCGAGTTTTCCCAGCACCATTTGTTGAAGAGGCTTTCTTTGCTCCACTTAATATTTTTTGCTCCTTTTCGAAGATTAAATGGTTGTATATTTGAGAGTGTGTTTCAGGAAAGTGATACCTCCCATCTTCTTTTTCCCAAGGATTGCTTTAGCTATTCGTGGGGGTTTTATTATTCCATACAAATTTCAGGAGTGTTTGTTCAATTTCTTTGAAGAACACCATGGTTATCTTCATAGGGACCGCATTGAATCTGTATAAAGCTCTAGGTAGTATTACCATTTTGATAATATTAATCCTTCCAATCCATGAGCCGGGAATGTGTCTCCATTTCCTCAGGTCTTTTTTATTTCCTGAAGTAACGTTTTGTAGTGTTCTTTGTAGAGATCCTTTACATTCTTTGTCAAATTGATTCCTAGGTATTTGATTTTCTGCAGCTCAATTGTGAATGGGATAGTTTCTTTAATGTCCCTTTCTTCTCTTTCACTGTTTCCGGATAGGAAGGCCATTGACTTTTGGGTATTGATTTTGTACCCTGCTACTATAGAAAGGAGCCAGTTGGTAGAGAGTTTCGGGTTTTCAGGTATAATATCATGTCATCTGCAAATAGATATAACTTGGCTTCTTCCATTCCTATCGGGATGCCTTTAATGTCTTTTTCTTCCCTGATTGCTATGGCAAGTAACTTCCAGTACTATATTGAATAGAATTGGTGAAAGTGGGCAGCCTTGTCTTGTCCCTGATCTTAAGGGAAGGCTGTCAGTTTTCCCCGTTGAGAATGATGCTCGCTGTGGGCTTGTAGTAGATGGCTTGGATTATCTTGAGGAAGGTTCCTTCAATCCCCATTTTATGGAGAGCTTTTATCATGAACAGGTGTTGAATCTTGTCAAATGCCTTCTAGGCATCTATTGATATGACCATATGGTTTTTCTTTTTCTTTTTGTTGATATGATGTATTATGTTGATTGACTTGTGGATGTTGAACCATCCTTGCATTCCTGGGATGAATCCCACTGGTCATGGTGTACAATCTTTTTGATGAATCTTAGGATTCTATTTGCTAGTATTTTGTTGAAGATCTTAGCATCTGTGTTCATCAGGGAGATTGGTCTGTAGTTTTCATTTTTTGTGACATCTCTGTCTGCTTTGGGTATCAGGGTAATATGTGCCTCATAAAAGCTATTTGGGAGTGTTTCTGTTTCTTCAATTTTCCAGAAGAGCTTAAAAAAGAATTGGGAGTAGGTCCTCCTTAAAGGTTTTGTAGAATTCATTGGTGAATCCATCTGGACCTGGGCTTTTGTGTTTGGGGAAACTTTTGATTACCGATTCTATTCCCTCGATGGAGATAGGTTTGGTGAGGTATTCCAAATCTTCTTCTTGCAGACTTGGGAAGCTATAGGAATTCAGGAATTTGTCCATTTCTTCTAGTTTCTCTTGTTTCGTGGTATACAGGCTCTCATAGTAATCTCTGATGATCTTTTGAATTTTTGTGCTTTCTGTTGTGATGTCCCCGTTTTCATTTCTGATTCTATTTATTTGGGTTCAGTCTTTTCCTTTCTTACAAGTCTTGCAAGTGGTTTGTCAATCTTGTTTATTTTTTCAAAGAACCAGCTTTTGGTTTCATTGATTTTTGACATTCCATCTCATTGATTTCTGCTCTAAATTTTCTTTCTTTCTTTCTGCTTGGGTTGGGCTCCTTTTGTAGATCACACTCTAAGATCTTAAGTTGTGAAGTCAGACTGTTTATGATGACCTTTTTTCTTTTCTCATGAATGCTTGAAGAGCTATGAACTTGCCTCTTAACACTGCTTTTGCTGTATCCCACAAGTTCTGGTAATTCGTGTCTTCAGTCTCATTTGTTTCCAGGAATCTTTGGATTTCCTCTTTGATTTCTTTTATGACTTGCTGGTTGTTCAGCAGTGAGCTGTTTAGTTTCCAGGTACTTGGTATTGGTCTCCGTTTTTGTGCACAATTAACTTCTATTTTCAGTGCATCATGGTCTGAAAAAAATAGTTGGCACAATTTCTATCCTCTTGATTTTATGGAGTTATGATTTATGGCTCAGCATGTGATCTATATTGGAGTGTGTTCCATGTGCACTGGAGGAGAAAGTGTATTCAGCTTTTTGGGGATGAAATGCCCTGTATATGTCTACCAGCCCTCTTTCTTCAATCTCTTCTTTTAGGGCCAGTATTTCCTTGGTAAGTTTCAATCTTGTTGATCTATCCAGGGTTGATAGAGCAGTGTTGAAGTCTCCAACTACAGTTGTGTTGCTGTCAATGTCTTCTTTGAAGTCTATTAGTGTTTGTTTTAGGTATTTTGGTGGCCCCTAATTGGGTGCGTATATGTTTAATAGCGTGATTCCTTCCTGATATATGCATCCCTTCACTATTAAGAAGTGACCTTCACTGTCCCTTCTGCCCTTCTTCAGCCTGAAGTCTATGTTGTCGAATACCAGTAATGCTACCCCAGCCTTTTTGGATGGGTTGTTTGAGTGACGGATTTTTTTTCCAGCCTTTTATTTTGAGCCTGTCTTTGCTCCGATTGTTCAGGTGTGTTTCTTGAAGGCAGCAAAATGTCGGATTCAATTTTTTTGATCCATTTTGCCACTCTGTGTCTCTTAACTGGTGCATTTAGACCATTGACATTGAGAGAGATTATTGTTATGGTATTTTGTGCCATCTTTCTGTATCGATTGGTTGTTCTTTTGGGTTATGTCTTGTTTTATAATAGATCTTTCAGCCCTTTTTAAGGTTGGTTTTGATTTTACACAGTTCCTAAGCTGTTGTTTATCCAAGAAGTTGTATATCTGTCCTTCAAATCTGAGTGAGAGTTTAGCTGGATAAAGAATTCTTGCTGAGGCATTCATTTCATTAAGTTTTTTTTTACTATATCCCACCACTGCCTTCGGGCTTGGAGGGTGTCTTCTGAGAAGTCTGCTGAAAGCTCGAATGGATGTTGCTTTGTATACAATTTCCTTCTTTGATCTTGCTGCCTGAAGAATTCTGTCTCTGTCTATGGCATCCATTACTTTGACTAGGATGTGTCTTGGGGTCTTTCTATTGGGGTCTCTTCTTGCTGGTACACATTGGGCTTCTTGGATCTGGATGCCTTTGTCCTTTAACTCGGGAACTTTTCAGCCAGGATGTTTTCCAACTGTTTGAATTTCCTTGGGGTTACTTTCCTGTCCCTCTGGGACTCCAATTATTCTTATCTTGTTCCGCCTGGCTTCATCCCATTGTTCTCTGTTCCATTGCTGATCCATTTTCCTGTCTTTTTCCATCTTATGTAGTTCTCTGAATGCTTTCTGCAGCTCATTTTCAGTCTCACTGATTCTCTCTTCCGCTGCTGTCATCCTACTGTTGAGGGCCCAGATTGTGTTTTTCATTTCAACTACTGAGTTTTTAAGCGATGATATTTCTATTTGCATGGTTCTTATTTCTGCTCTCATTTCCTCCCGTAGTTTATTGACAGCCCTTTCAACTGCTTCATTTATTTTCTCCTGTATTTTCTTGGTCATCTGCTCAATTTTTTCGTTGAGCTCCTTAAACATCCTATCAATTTCTTCTCTAATTTCATTGTCAGAGAGATCATGCACATCTGTATTCTTTTTTGAGTCTTCAGGGTTGATTCCTTCATCTGTTCTTCAAGCTGGGAATCTGTGTTGTTTCCCCATGGTGTTGCAGTGTTCAGGGATAGATTCCTCTAGTGTACTGTTTCTTTTTTCTTGAGGGTATTACCTTCCCTTGGTGTTGAATTTCCTAGTTTTTGTATTAATAAGTGGCAGGCGTGAGCGGTCGCCTGCCCCCGCCAGCCGCACACCCCAGGGAAGCTACCTGAGGCGGAAACAGGTCGGTGTGAGAGTTCAAAATGACCGTTTACTTCTGCTTCCGCTCGGACTTTTTGGGGGTTGTAGTTCCATCTTCTCCCGAGACCTGGGGCTCTACCATGACCCCAGGCACCCACCTGCCAGCCGCACACCCCAGGGAGGTTACCTGAGGCGGAGACATGCTGCTGTGAGAGTTCAAAATGACCGTTTACTTCTGCTTCCGCTCGGACTTCTGGGGGTTGTAGTTCCACCTTCTGCTGAGACCTGGGGCTCTAACACGACCCCAGGTGCCCGCCCCAGCCAGCCGCACACCCCAGGGAGGCTACCTGAGGCTTGATCTGATTTTTGTGCATGGTGTTAGACACAGGTCCAAATTTATTTATTTATTTGTAGCTGTCCAGTTTCCCCCAGCACCACTTGTTGAAGAGGCTTTCCTTAATCCAATTTGTACTCTTTGCACCTTTATCAAAGATTAAATGAACATGTGTTTGAGGGTGGATGTCAGGATACTCAATCCATTCCATAGGTCCACAGGTCTGTTTTTATTCCAATACTAAACTGTTTTAATTACTACTGCTTTGCAGTACAGTATGAGGTTGGAAAAGGTGATGCCTCCCATCTTCTTTTTCCCAAGAATAACTTTAGCTATCCATGGTGGTTTATTATTCCCTACAAATTTCAGGAGCATTTGGTCAATTTCTTTGCAGCATGTCATGGGTATCCTTATAGGGACCACATTGTATCTGTACAAAGCTCTAGGGAGTATTACCATCTTGACAATGTTAATTCTCCCCATCCATGAGCAGGAAATGGGTTTCCATTTCCTCGTGCACCGCTTTTATTTCTTGAAGCAGTGTCATGTAGTTCTCTTTGTATTGGTCTTTACACACTTAGTTAAGCTGATACCAGGTATTTGATTTTCTGTGGCACAATTGTGAATGGAATAGATTTCTTAATTTCCCTTTCTTCTATTTTTTTTTTTGTATATAGGAAAGCCACCGGCTTTTTGGGTATTGATTTTCTACTCTGCCACTATACTATAAATATCTATTGTTTATTAGAGTTTTGGGGTTGAGAGTTTAAGGTTCTCTAAGTATAATATTATGTCATCTGCAAATAATGATAACTTAATTTCTTTCTTGCCTATTTGGATGCCCTCAATGTTCTTTTTCTTCTTTTGATTGCTATGGCAAGTACTTACAGTAATATATTGAATAAAAGAGGTGAGAGAGAGCAACCTTGCATGTTCCACTCTTAAGGGAAAGGCTTTCAATTTTTCCACATTGAGAATGATACTCACTGTGGGCTTTTTGGTAGATGGCTTTGACTATCTTGAGGAAGTTTCCTTCAATTCCCATTTTCTGGAGGGTTTTAATCATGAATGGGTGCTGGATATTGTCAAATGCTTTTTCTGCATCTATTGTTAGGATCATATGGTTTTTTATTTTTTCTCTCATTGATATGATGTATTATGTTGATTGATTTGCGAAAGTTGAACCATCTTTGCATTCCCGGGATGAATCCTACTTGGTCATGATGTATTATATTTTTGATGAGTCTTTGGATTCTGTTAGCTACTATTTTGTTGAAGATCTTAGCATCCGTGTTCATCAGGGATATCGGTCTGTAGTTTTCTTTCTTTGTGTTGTCTCTCCCTGCTTTTGGTATCAGGGTGATATGTGCCTCGTAGAAGATGTTTGGGAGTGTTTCTGTTTCTTTATTTCCTGGAAGAGCTTGAAAAGGACAGGCAGTAGGTCCTCCTTAAAGGTTTGGTAGAATTTGCTAGTGAACCAATCTGGACCTGGGCTTTTGTGTTTGGGCAGACTTTTAATTACTGTGTCAATTTCCTCGATGGTGATAGGTATATTCAGGTATTGCAGGTCTTCTTTTTCAGTCCTGGGAGGTTATAGGACTTCAGGAATTTATCCATTTCTTCTAGGCTCTCATGTTTCGTGGCATACAGGCTCTCAAAATAATCTCTGATGATCTTTTGGGTTTCTGTGGTTTCTGTTGTGAGTCACCATTTTTATTTCTGATTCTGTTTATTTGGGTTCTCTTTTTTTCCCTGTCCTTACAAGTCTTGCCATTGGCTTGTCGATCTTGTTTATTTTTTCAAAGAATCAACTCTTGGTTTCATTAATCTTTTTTGTTTTTTTTTTTTGGTTTCCAGCTTGTTGATTTCCTCCCATTTATTATTTCCTTCTTTCTGCCTGGGTAGGGCTTCTTTTGTTGGTATTTTTCTAATATTTTCAGCTGTGAGCTAAGGTTATTTATGTGGGCCCTTTATTATTTCCTTGTGATTGCTTGCAGAGCTATGAACTTTCCTCTTAACACAGCTTTTGTTGTGTCCCACAAGTTTTGATAGTTGGTATCTTCATTGTAATTTGTTTCCAGGAATCTTTGGATTTCCTGTTTGATTTTTTCTATGACCCATTTGTTGTTCAGCAGTGAGTTGTTCAGTTTCCAGGTGTTTGGCTTGACTCCCTGCTTCTGTGTATGGTTAACTACTATTTTCAGTGTACGTGATCTGAAAAGATAGTGACACAATTTCTATCTTTTTATTTTGTTGAGGTATGCTTTGTGGCTCAGTATATGGTCTATCTTGGAGAATGTTTCATGTGCACTGGAAAAATGTGTATTCAGCTTTTTTGGGTGAAAAGCCCTATATATATCAACCTGCTCTCTTCCATTTCTTCCTTCAGGGCCAGTATTTCACTAGTGAGTTTCAGTCTCTTTGATCTATCTGTAGTCTATAAAGCAGTGATGAAGTCTCTGACTATTATTATTAATGTCTTCTTTGAGGTCTATTAATAGTCATTTTAAGTATTTTGCTGGCCCCTCATTTGGAACATATATGTTTAGTAGTGTGATTTCTTCCTGGTATACATACCCCTTAAGTAATGGCCTTCATTGCCCCCTTTTAACCTTTTCAGCCTGAAGTCTATATTTTCAGATACGAGTATGGCCACACCTGCCTTTTTGGAGGAGTTGTTTGTGTGGATAATGGTCTTCCAGCCTTTGACTTTGAGTCTGTGTTTGCTCTGATTATTCATATTTGTTTCTTGTAGGTAGCAGGATGTTGGATTCAGTTTTTTAATCCATTTTGCCACCCTTTGTCTCTTAATTGGTGCATTTAGACTGTTGATATTGAGAGAGATTATTGTCATTGGATTTTGTGCCATCTTTCTCTTTGAAGTTGTTGTGGTTTGGGGTTGTCTTATTTTACTTCAATCCTTCTTTTAAAGTTGGTTTTGAGTCTACGAATTTCCTGAGTTGTTGTTTATCCATGAAGTTGTGTATCTGTCCTTCACATCTGAAAGTAAGTCTAGCTGGGTAAAGAATTCTTGGTGAGGCCTGCAGTTCATTGAGTCTTTTCACAATATCCCACCATTGTTTTTGGGCTAATAGTGTTTCATCAGAGAAGTCTGCTGTAAATCTCAGGGATGCTCCTTTGTATGTGATTTCCTTCTTTGATCTTGCTGCTTTCAATATTCTATCTCTGACTATCATTTTTGTCATTTTAATAAGGATGTTTCTTGGAGTATTCTTATTGGGGTTTCTTTTTAGCTGATATCCTACGGTCCTCCTGTATCAGGGAGCATGATTTCTGCAGTTCGGGGAACTTCTCAGCGATGATGGCTTTGACAGTTTCTTTTTCATCAGGATTTTCTTCTTGCCCTTCTGAGACCCCAATGAATAATCTGTTGTTCCTTTTGGCTTCATCCCGAATTTCTCTGGTAGTCTTTTTGTTGGTTATGAGTCTTTTTTCCATCTTCTGTTTTTGTCTAAAGAATTTCTGAACCTCATCTTCGAGATCACTAATTTTTTCTTCAGTAGCTGTTACTCTGCTTTGGAGGCCTTCCCCTGTGTTTTTCAGTTCACTTACCTCATTTTTAATATCTGTCATTTCTGCTTGTACTTTGGTCTGAAATTTACTCAATTCTGCTCTCTTGTCCTCTTGTATTTTATTGACTTTGTATTCCATTGTTTCTTTTGAGTTCCTTGTGCATCTTTAACAGTTCCTTCCAAAATTCTTTTTCAGAGAGGTCATATAGCTCATCGTTATTGCGTGACTCATCTGTGTTAGCAACTTCAATAATTGAGCTTGAAGGAATTCTGCATTGTTTTAGCATAATGACTATTGCAGGTTGAAAATGTGTGTCCGGGTGACTAGTCAATAGAGTTAGTAGGTGCCTGAGTTACTTTGCAGTTAGGGATTGAAAGCAAAGAGTGTAGGGGCAAATGCTTAGTGGTATCTCCGATAGATATTATTATGCGTGGATGCACAGTGTCCATGCGGTTTTGAATTTTGGGGTGTTGGTGGGTGGTTCCCGAGTCAGGAGGTCGGGGTGGAAGTTGTCAGGTGGAAGATCCGAAGAAGCTGTGTGTGGCTTGGTCCCTTCTCAAAGTTCCAGACCTTTAACCTGGAACTGAGTTCCCCGAGGAGTGCACGCCTCGGGAATGCACCTGGTAGCGAGAGCCTCTTTTTTTTAAAATGAGTTATTCCTCTTAGAGTGCATTGGTGGAGAGAGGCTTACTATAATAATGGAGTACTCTCAAGTTTAAAATAATTTAAAAAATGAAAAAGTAAATTTTCTTTTATTGTTTTCTCATGACCCATTATACTTAAATACTAACACCATGCACAAAAATCAGATCAAAATGGATTAAAGATCTCAATATCAGGCTTGAATCCATAAAGTACATTGAAGAAAATATAGGAAAACCCCTCCACGACATTGAAGTTAAAGGCATCTTCAAAGGTGAAACATCACTAACAAAGCAACTAGAAGAAAAGATAAACATATGGGACTACATGAAACTAAAAAGCTTCTGCACCTCAAAAAGAAACAGTGACTAAGATACAAAAAGCAGTCCACAGAATGGGAAAGAATATTCACCCAATACCCATCTGATAAGGGGTTAATATCCAGGATATATCAGGCACTGGTAGAACTTTACAAGAAGAAAACAAACAACCCCATCAAAAATGGGGAGAAGAAATGAACAGAAACTTCAGCAAAGAAGAAATTCGAACGGCCAAAAAAACATATGAAAAATGCTCATCATCACTAATCATCAGAGAGATGCAAATCAAAACAACAATGAGATACCACTTTACACCACAGAGACTGGCACATATTCAAAAGAGCAAGAACAACAAGTGCTGGCGTGGATGTGGGGAAAAGGGGACACTCATCCATTGTTGGTGGGAATGCCGGCTGGTACAGCCTTTCTGGAAAACAATATGGACATTCCTCCAATGACTAGAAAATGAACTCCCATTTGACCCAGCCATACCACTCCTGGGAATATACCCTGGGAAGCCAAAAATACTCAGCAGAAACACCATCCCTACTTTTATGTTCATAGCAGCATTATTCACAATAGCCAGAATCTGGAAACAACCAGAGTGCCCTAGAATCGATGACTGGATAAAGAAGCTTTGGTACATCTACACAATGGAATTCTCTGCAGTTGTTAGGAAAAATGAATTTATAAAATCTGCCTATAAATTAATGGACATGGAAAAGATTATGTTGAGTGAAATTAGCCAGAAGGAGAGAGACAGATACAGAATGACTTCATTTATTTTCATGACATAAATATATATGTACATATTATGATGCCAATATCCAAGGTCAAGTGAAACATGACCTTGTAACAGGAGGTCTTGTCAAAGGTGGAAATTATCACAAATGTGTGGGAGTCAGAGGCTAGACAAGACAGAAAATGGAACAGTGTGCTAACAATTGTCGAGGGTACTAATACCAACCTAGAACTGAGCATTAAATGCAGCCAAAAAGATATACATGACAACCCTTTAATGTACGTTCTGTAATCAATAGTCTGGAAGGGAAGGAAAAGAGAAAGAGAGAGAAAGGGAAAGAAAGAAAGAACTTTGCCATGGTGGCTGGCAGGGCGATGGGGGGAGAGAACCGGGTAGTTGGTGGTGGGAGATGGGCGCTGGTGGAGGGATGGGTGCTGGAATACTGTATGACCAAAACCCAAATATGAACTTTTGAATTGTATATCTTTGTAATTGTGTATCTCACGGTGGTAATTGTATATCTCAATGTTCTTAATATATTATGTTACTTCATAAATGAATTATATAATCATGTTAAAATAAAGACCGATAAATGAGTTATTTTCATTGGTAATTTTTTTTCTTGATTTACTTTTGGTTTGGGGCCAAACATGGAGGTCCTCAAATGATACTCCAAACACTCTATTTCTGGATTACTTTTGGCAGTACTCAAGGACCACACAGTACCAGGGATCAAATCCAGACTTTTAAACTGTCTCCTTATTCCCTCAATACTTTCATTATGAGTTGTTTATATTTCTAATTAGAAAAAGGTATTTATCATTATGGAAATGACACATGTATTTAATTACTTACATCTATTGATAAAGTGCATTAATAAACTAATCCTAACTGAACAAATCTTTCATTCCTTAAGTAAATTTCATTGGTTCTGCTATAGATTTGTTCAGCAACTTAACTTGTAAGAATTAAATAAGGAGAAAAAATTGTTGAGTAATTACTCTGAATAAATTAAGATATTTTTTAAAAAGTAATGAATTAGGTTTATTAATTCATACTAAATATTTGTTTATAGATTTATTTTTCTGGGATTGGAACAATAGTAGAGTAGATAGGGTATCTGCGTTGCATGCAGACTACCTGAGTTAGATTCCAGGTGTCACATACGTCTCCACACCCCTGCTAGGAGTACAGAGGCAGGAGTGAGCCCTGAGTACAACCAAGTGTGCCCCCTTTACATTTAAGTGTCTTTTATTAAGTATCTCTTATTCTGGAAGTCTAAAAAATTTTCTAAGAAAATTTGTGTTTTTTTCATGGATAATAGAATCTCACCATCACCTACTACGGACCACAAATAAGTTTAGTTATAAAAAATCACTAAATTACTGATTAATAAAGGTATTGGACTTAATAAAGAGCACTTTATTAATTTAATGATCAATATTCTCTGTAGAATACTATAAGAATTATATTTTCTCTGTCATGTTTTTCCCCAGAACTACATAACTATCTAACCAAGATAACAACTTTGGACAATCCAATATTGTAAAAAAAATTCTGAAAAGTGCTTGACTGGAATCTCTAAAAAAATGTGAAGAATGTAAAGTTTGAGAAAAAAAAGCTTATTTGTGAAATGCATAATTTATAGGCTAATAAGAAGGAGGTCTGTTGCAATATAAAATATTATATTTTTCCAGGTTAGCAAAATTTTCAAGTAAAATCTATAAAACACATTCTAATAATCTCTGCATTGTGGTTAATTATAATTTTTAGGGCTTATTAATAACAGGGGAAATTTGTTGTAGAGAAAACCAAACTTGTTTCTACCTTTGCATTATTTTATGTCTAAAAAAATTCTCACAAAAACATTCCTTTAAAACTTAGAGTGAATTTTTTCTATCATAAGAATATACTTAAAGGCACATAGATAAAATTTTAAAACTGTAATTTACTTAAAAGTATACTTCTAAAAAGTAGCATAGTCTTATAATTGTCATTTGGTTGTTTACATATAAGTAGTTCATAGGGTTCCTGAGATATAATTATATCTATACTCATTGTTGATTCTTCAGTTTTTTCCTGGCTGGTTTTCATATAGATGCTGATAAAGAAAATATAAAAATAGTCTATTAAAATATTAAAGTAAGTTACACTTGCTCTATTGGTGTATTATCTAGATTGCTTTGGGGGTATCTTGTTCTCTTTGGCAGTCTTTCTAGTACTCAATACATATAACTTTATAATTTTCACAATCATCAAAACCTAATTAAGTAAAAGGCAAGATAATGAGTTTAATTTTTATCATATGATGGAGAAAAATATTCCAAAGAAAGAAAAAAAAAACATTTAAAAGTATTTAGAAAAATATATTCTCCAAAAACCCATATGCATCTGAAGATATATCTTACTTGTATGAATATCTTTAGCATTCCGTAAGTAAAAATTACCCATTTTTATATTGTTGGCAGTTTAAAACAGCTCAATTGATGTGTACTTGTTAATTTTGGGGATAGGGAATTTTGAGCAATACTTTTTGGCTTATTTCTGACTTGCTGATCAGGGATCACTTCCTGTGGAAGTCAGAGGAATCTAAAGCATGTCAGAGATTGAACCTGGCTTAACCAGTGCAAGGCAAACCCTACCTGCTGTACTATAGCTCTGGCTCTTTGAGGAATGATTGAAATAGTATAAATTGCATATGTTTTAAGTGTTATATTTATGAAATAATTTTTATATATAAGGTATTTATATAAGGTCCTCGAGTGACAAGTGACTTCCAGAATGGAGGGGGGGGCGGGAATCACGGCTGAGAGAGCAGCCAGGGCAGAGAGGGGACCAGCGGTGGTGGCCGATGGGCACTATCCGCCATTGAGGCCGTTCTCCATATGCCGATGATCTGGCTGGATCTGAAGGAAGCCGGCGACTTCCTCTTCCAGCTGGCCGTGAAGAAGTTTGTTCTGAAGAATTATGGAGAGAACCCAGAAGTCTACAATGAGCTGAAGAAGCTGGAGCTGCTTCGAAAGGTAGGACTGTGGTTCTCTGTGGTGTGGATTCCAGGGCATTATGCATGCAACGCAAGTGGCTCACTCAGTAGTAGTGTGCAAGGTTCTCATGTGTGAGGTAATAACACCCCAGAAACAACAAAATAAAAACCCTTTCACAGTGATTTGTGTGTGTATGTTTATTATTTATATATCTTGTATATGATATGTGTTTCTGTACTGTGTAACATATAGCAAACTCTGTACTATGTAATGTATGTTATATAGCTCTGTATACTCTAAATCTGATCTGAAGAGCTTATCACAGCCCGGCACGTGCGGTTCATCAATAAATGCTCGAGTTTTTAGGTGACTACAAGAGAATCCCACCCACACAGCAGAGCTTGGTAAGCTACCAGTGTCGTATTTGACATGCCAAATACCAGTAACAATTATAGACCTCATTCCCATGACTTGATGGAATGGTTTGACTCTTTATTTTCCTGGAGGGGCCAATGCTCTTGGGCAATCTCTTATGTGACAGGACGTATGGAGATGTTACTGGTGTCTGCTCGAGCAAATGGATAATCTATGGGAAGACAGTGACAGTGATATAAGGTATTTGACTAACTATAGAGATAAGCCTGATGAAATAAGGCTTATTGGTAGAGATAAGACTCACAGACATGGGGCAGAGCTGCTACTGGCTCTCCCTGTGCCCAGCACTCATGAGGCACCCAGGAGGTATGGCGGGTTCTAGCCCTGGCCCGCCACCCCAGAAGATTAGCAGAGCCTCTCAACAACCCAGATGACCCCCCCACTCCATGAGGGCCGCCATTTTCCACATCCGGACTTCCCTCTCGTCAGAACTCCCCAGCAGAAGAGCCTATTACAACCCGGCTCGCGCGGCCGCAAGTGGCTGCACGGTTCATCTATAAATATTGGATATAGAGGTGATTACAAGAGTATGCCACCTGCACGGCAGAGCCTGGCAAGCCTCCCAGGTCTCTGAGGCGTATGTTAATGCAGGGAGAACTGTGGAGTTAAGAGATCTGCCCGGAGCCAGAGGTTCTTTGTCTTTTTAGCTATTTCTTTGATGCTTTTGAAGGCATTCCGTGCTGCTCTCTTCCTCCTGTGCAGCTCAGTTTTAGGTCATTCATCATATTGACTTCTCAACCTACGTACACATAACTGCTGCATTCAGAGATGTTTGTTCCACTGAGAGTAAATGGGGACTCTGAAGCTAGTTCATTTTTCATGAACATAGTTTTGCTGAGATTCAGCTGTGACCTATCTTTCCACATTCTAGGTTGAAGTCAGCCAGCATTTGTGCCGCTTGGCTAATATTTGGTGTTTTTAGAACGAAGTCATCAGCGAAGCAGAGGTGGTTTAGTTGCCGACCATCTATCTTCACTCCCATTCCTTCCCATTCTAATTGTCACATGATGTTCTCAAGCATGTGAGGAAGCTGACTTCCGAAAAGGAATCAGCACAATCGACTGTATCCACATGGTACCAAGCTCATTGAAGTTTGTAGGGAGTTCAGGATGCCACTCTGTCTCACGTTCATTGATTTAAAGAAAGCCTTTGATTTTGTGGAGACTGAAGCGGTCATCAAAGCCCTAGCCAAACAGAGCTTCCAGCCCAATACATCAAGATCCTTCATGAGCTGTATTACGGTTTCACCACCAGGATCTCACCATTCTACAAGGAAGTGATCATTGATGTCAAAAAGAGGGGTTCGGTTGGGTGATACCATTTCACCAAAACTCTTCAGTGCCACCCCTTTTCATATTATGATACAAATATCCAAGGTCAGGTGAAACATGCATGTATCTGGAGGTCTTATCAAAGGTGAAAATTACACAAATGTGTGGGTGTCAGAGATTAGGTAAAACAGAGAAGGGAACAGAGTGCTAATAGTTGTTGAAAGTGCTAATGCCAACCTAAAACTGAGCATTATATAGAGGCAAAAAGATACACATGATAACTTCTAAATATATGTATTGCAATTCACAATGTGCAAGAGAAGGAAGAGAGAAAGAAAGATAAAGTGAAAGAGATAATAAACCTGACATAAAGGCAGATTAGAGAAGGGGGAGGAAATCGGGGACATCAGTGGTGGGAAAAGGGCACTGGAGGAGCGATGGGTGCTGGAACATTGTAAGACATAACCCAAATATGAACACATTTGTAATTGTATATCTTACAGTGGTATAATAAAATATTATATTTAAAAATATGTATGACTTGTTCAGTGAATATAAAAGTGTTTTAATTATTTGGGGATGATGTTATATTAATGTAAACAGGATTTCCTTTATTTTCATTTTATGTTCATAAATTATTTTTTTTCTTTTTTGGGTCACACCCAGTGACACTCCAGGGGTTGCTCCTGGCTCCACACTCAGGAATCACTCCTGGCAGTGCCCAGGGGACCATATGGGATGCCGTGGATCGAACCCCAGCTGGCCTGGCCAGCCATGTGCAAGGCAAACACCCTACCCGCTGGGCTATCGTTCGGTCCTGATGTTCATAAATTCTTTTAAAGAACTTAATACAGCATGAAAAATTTTGACTTTTCCATTTTCCTTCTTCACATTGCTTCTATAGTCAAAACGTTCATCATTCTAATGATTAGTATTTTGTTAGTTTCCTTCACATCTCTCCTTCACATCTTCCTTCACATTGCTGACCTACAATAAAATAAAACAATTGTTCTGACAACTCAATTTCATCCATTCTTCCTTTAATTTTATTTCTTTCCTTTGAAAAATATATTGGCTTTCCTGGTGAGTTAATCCATAAACATTATTAAAAACTAAATCATACCTATCCTAAATATTTTATTTTAAATAAAACTGTATAGTCATCACTTGACACTTGACATCCCGTTATTCATCGATTTGCTCGAGTGGGCACCAGTAAAATTTCCATTTGATCCTATCACGTGCCAATGTGGCCCAATGGCATCTGGTTACTTCAGGAATATAAAGAGCCTCAAACCGTTCATTCAGGGTCTTGGCAAAGAAGTCTGACCATCTTGTAGGTGGATGGCCACGTGATCTTTTAATGTCCCAAGGGATCCAGTCAGTAACGGCTCTAGTCCAGCGGTCATCTCCAAATTCCATTTCATGTCCAGCCCATCTCATTTTCGATGCCTTGGCAAATGAGACAGCATCCCTGACTCTGGAACAGTGACAGAGGTTGGAGCCCGGATCCTTCTTCAACTTGAGTGAGGCATGATATTCCAAGCATACGTCTTTCAATTCCTCTTTGGGAGACCTGAAGAGCATTCTCATCCTGCTTTTGTAGGGCCCAGGTCTTGAGGCATATGTCTGAGGAGGAGTAGGTCCCAGGTCTCTGAGGAGGAGCTCAGTGAGGCGAGGTTGGGGGGCAGGGAGTGGCTCACATCCAGGACTGGCCATGCAGGTGGCGGCGAGCTGTGACAGTGAGGGCTGGGAGACCCTCAGCTTAAGGCCCCTGTTCCTTGGCAACTCTTGCTGGGCCTCCTGCCCGGCCTGCGGGGCAGCATGATGACCGACACCAGGAGGTCATCTTTCTGTACCATCTTTACCACTGCCATGTTCGGCCGTGCTCAACAAGGACCGCCAAGGGAACAACCAGGACACAGGTCATGTGTCTTCCGGCTATGGGAAGCGACTGAAGGGCATGTCCTGCTCGACAGAGCATAGAGTGACTTCACACTCAGCGATGCTCAGGGGTTACCCTGGCTCTGCACCTCAGAAATTACTCCTGGCAGTGCTTAGCTCAGCAATCTACTAAGAGTATACCGCCCACATGGCAGAGCCTGGCAAGCTGTCCAATGTGTATTTGATATGCCAAACCTAGTATAGTTATATTGGCCATTTAATGACAATAATGACAGTTTTTAGTATAACTTATCTTATTAGCAGTTAAAGTTCACCAAGGAAGAACCAGAGCTATTCACTCCTAATAAGACAACCAAATAATATTCCAATTTAAAGTATTTCTACTTCTATGAATCTTTCAAAATCATTATGTTCTTGCCACTCTTCTCAGTAACACTATATTATTTTTGTCACTGTGATTGACAACAGTAGAAATTATGTAAAAGAGGTAGCTGTGTGTTCTAAAAAGAGAGTATAGTTGGAAGTGTGTTTACCTTGTATGGAACCTTCCTCATTTGATCTCCAGCAATGTATGTGGTCTCCTGAGTCCTCCAGATATGATCCATGAGAGCACAATCAGTAATAAGTCCTGAGCACTGTTGGGTGTGGCCCTAAAACAAAAACCAAAATAGAGATAATTACTAGATATGAAAGACAAATCCTGAAATATCTTATTTATAAGTCATAACATTGCCAGCACATTTTGTTGAAAACAAAGTGTATAAAAATTAAAACTGAGGGTGTAAATTAGTCTTCAAGCCAATAAAAAATAGTGATGCTGCATTTTTCCTCCTAAAGTCAGTAAGTAAATAAGTGAACAAAACATGGGCATGTAAATATTTTTGGATATTTAAATATTAGGAAGTTAAAGAATAAAATAAAATATTGTTTCATGACTGTGAATATCTGAGTAAGTGTAAGCACGTTAAATAAGTCTGATCATCATTATAGATTATTTCTGAGTCACTTCCTTGCCATGTGTATATTGTCATAAACTGTGAAGACTCTGAGATTTCACACTTTTGCAAGCTTGCATGTTAGTTTGCCATACACATACACAGGTGCATGAGATCTCAGGATGATGGAATAGCCATTTCATTTGTGCAAAATGTATTTTGTGCCAGCTCCTCAAACTCCAATTTCGTATTTAATGAAATATGAGAGTCAGCTAACACCTGCTGACTCTAAAGAGAGAAACCATGTATCACAAGAGAGAAACTGAAATTATAAAAATTGTATCTTATATAACACCATATGCCTACTCTACCTTTCATAGAGAGCATGACATACTGATTTTAAAAAGGTAAACATCTTTCTATGGGAAAAATGGGAAGTCTATAACTTACATAATATAATAAATGTGTGTCATTGAGATTTATTATTCTTAGAATATAAGAAAATGACTTCAATGGAAAGAAAAATTAATTTTAAATCCATGCAGAGTCAAGTATAATTTATAATTTTATGACATGTATGTCATCTTACAAGTCAGGTTTCTCTTTCATCAGTGAATTTTGACTGTACAGATATTCAGTGTTCTCTTCTTATAGTAGGAAGAAAAATTCAAATGAAAACATAATCGTCTCACTGAACATGTGAGATAGATTGGTATTCAAGAAAAAGGTACTATGAATTTGTGTGTATGTATGTGTGCGTGCGTGTTCAGAAAAAACAATAGCTACTTAGAAAAATATAAAACAGTCTTCATCAGGGTACTTATGAATGAGCTGTTCCTGTTACCCTACAGAATTAGTCAAGAAAAGTCATGAGGAATGTTGATGAAACTCACCAAGCCCTAGAAGACATCAAGTTCTGAGTGAGGAGTCCTTGCTGAATATTTGAGTGTAGAGACTGGGAGAGTACACTTGTACCATCTGATTGAAGACTTAGTAAAGACTCTAAAAGGGATCCACCATATAAAATAAAACATACATTAAGCTTGGTATATTTGTTCTAAAAAACTTGAAGACAATCCTCAATAAAACAGGATTTTAAATTCTTCCAAGACAAAGAAATATTCACTGAAAGAAGACAAGAAAAATAACCCAAAGCAACATAAATTTTACATTCCCAAGTATGTAGTCAAGATTATCAAATATAGGAAGAAACAGAAGCACTTGGTAAGCAGAATAAAAGAGTACACATTTCATAAGCAGAATAAAGTTAATTGAAATTAACAAAGATGTCTTAAACATAACTGAATGATTAGATAAGGGCATTAAACCACTAATTATAAATAAGTTCCTTTTAAAGGGAAAAATAAACATAAGAAAAGAGATGGAATAATAAAAACTTGTATAACTTCTAGCATAAAATTATATTGCATAATGAGCTTGCCTTGCATGCTGCCAAACCTTGTAGGGTCTCCAACTCCATGTATGGTCACCCACACCTAGCCAGAATACATCACTGAGAACAGAGGCAGGAGTAAGCTCTGAGCACTGCCAGGTGCATAAAACCATCAAACAATTGAAAAAAATCAATGTTTACCTGAGAAATATAACATCAATTCGACATTGACTATTGCAAACATTAGACAGCCTGGTTTAAAACACCATTATTAAATAAATGACAAAGGTTTCACAAATGTAACATTTTAACACTATACCCTTTACCAGAGTGTCCTCAACCTTCAGTAGACTGAGAGTCCACCCCTCATTCTACTTCCCTTGTATTTTCTGTGGTAAACTCATTTCTGTTGCCAAGGCATCGAAAATCAGATGGGCTGGACATGTATTGCGATTTGGAGATGACTGCTTGACTAGAGCCATTACTGACTGGATACCATGGGATGTCAAAAGATCACGTGGCCACCTACCTACAAGATGGTCAGACTTCTTCGTCAAGACCCTGAAGGAATGGTTTGAGGCTCTTCGTATTCCTGAAGCAAGTAGATGCCATTGGGCTACCCTGGCATGTGATAGGGTAAAATGGAAATGCTACTGGCACCCACCATTGGGCTACCCTGGCATGTGATAGGGTCAAATGGAAATGTTACTGGCACCCGCTCAAGTAATTCAATGAATAATGGGATTCAAGTGATCAGCCGAAGTGAAACTCATTTCTGTAGATCAGTTTTCAGGTTCTATTACCTTTGATTATACAGGAAACAAGAATTGTCTGTATACCATTTTAAATCTGAGACTAGAAATAACAATTACTGGATAATATTGGATCCATAAATGTCCTGTATAATAATGACTAATTGAATAATATACTAAAATATAAAAGGCAATACAGTGAAGAGAGTGAATTATCTTTCAAAATATTTTTCTGAAGCAATTAGCTTTTCATGTGAAAAAGATAAAACACATGATTTTTAGGTATTAAGAAAATAATGCATGACCCCTGATACAAACAAACAAAAATAAAACTAAAAAAATTAAGGATAAGCATAAGAAATATTGCTACTTTAAGACAAAATAGTTTTAGTAACATGTAGCATTAACCATTTTTTTTTTTGCTTTTTTGGGTCACACCTTGCAATACTCAGGGGTTTCTCCTGGCTCTGCACTCAGTTACTACTCCTGGCGGGCTCGGGGGACCATATGGGATGCTGGGGATTGAACCTGGGCCGGCATGGACAGGCCGCATGCAAAGCAAACTCCCTACCCGCTGGACTATTGCTCCTGCCCCTCATTTTTAAAATCGGTAAATTGCATTATGAAATTGTTTCTTTCTGATACATTATTAGGAATAAAATTAAACCACACCTGAATAAATAGATTTCTAAATTAGAGAAAGAATTTCTGCATCTTGGTAAGAAAAAGGGAAAAACGAAATTGTTTTCCAAGTCTTACTTCAGCATCAGTAATCGTATGTCACTTTTTCTATTGCTCAGATAGCGTTATTTGTTCCCTTTTCAAAGGTATTTGGTCTCTTCTCACTTCTAAAAGAAGTGTTATCACATTTCTTTTTTCTACTAATTATTCATTTGTTTGTTTGATTTGGGGGCCACACCTGACTGTTCTCAGGTCTTATTCCTGTTTCCTGGTTCAAGGCTCTCTTGGAAACCTCAGGAGACCTTACTGTGTGCCGGAGAACAATCCTGAGTTGTCAGGGTAGAAGACAAGAGTCCTCATGTGCTACTATCACTTCAGCAATCAGAACTTGTAGAACCAGAATTCAGAACAGCTCCCATTATATTAAAACTGTGTCTTTTATTTATATGTACACAGATATATATAAAACAATATATAACCTATACATAATATACACAAATATATTATATATATATATATATGCAAAATATATAAAATCCACCTTGCAGCAGTCTTTTTTAAATCCGCCCAGGTATGCCAATCTAGAGACTCACAGACATGGGGCAGAGCTGCTACTGGCACTCCCTGTGCCCAGCCACTCATGAGCACCCAGGAGAGATGGCGGGTTCTAGCCCTGGCTGCCACCCCAGCAGAGCCTTGCAACAAAAGCCAGATGACCCCTCACTCCATGAGGGCCTCCATTTTCCACATTCAGACTTCCCTCTCATCAGAACTCCACCCAGCAAACCAGCCTATCACAAACAGAATGGCATGGCCACTTGTGGCCATACGGTTCATTGATAAATGCTGGATTTAGAGATGAGTACATGAGTATATGCTACCCCGACGGCAGAGCCTGGCAAGCTACTCATGTTGTATTTGATATGCCAAATACCAGTAACAATTTTAGACCTCATTCCCATGACTTGATGGATTGGTTTGAGGCTCTTTTTTGTTCCTAGAGCAAGCAGGTGCCCTTGGGCTCTACTAGCATAAGACAGGACGTATGGAGATGTTACTGCTGCCCACTAAAGCCAATCGATGATGAACGGGAAGACAGTGATACAGTGATACAGTGATATGTTACCTATAAGCATATATACACATATATAACATATATGTATTATGATAATTAATGTAAACAATTCCCAGTTTTACAAAATCCATGTGTGATTTATCTCAATCTCCCCAAATCAATTTGTGCACTAATTACATGTTCAACTAAAAAATAATCACTGAATAGAATGCAAATTCATCAATTAACAGTTTCGATTAAAGAAAATCAAGGGACAGAATAATATAATACTATATAAAAACTTCACTATAATAAGCATACTGATAATGTATTGAATATTTTTTGGGGTGGGGTGATTAGTCTAAAATGCTTTAGAAATTGGTGCTGATTAGCAGAATGGTCAAGAGTCATGAGAAACATTTCTTTTTTTTTTTTTTTTTGATCACACCTGGAGCCACTCAGGGGTTATTCCTTGCTCTTTGCTCAGGAATTATTCCTGGTGATGCTCAGGGACCATATGAGACTCTGAGGATGGAACCCGGGTTGGCTGTGTGCAAATCAAAGACCCTACCCTCTGTGCTATCTGTCTGGCCCCTCATGGGAAACATTTCAAGGTAAATACTACATGTAGTACTAACACACCAAAGGGATGTTAAAATTCTTAGTGAAGAGTTTAAGAGTAGTGCAGGTATTAAGGTATTTGTTTGGTTTGTAGCCAATGCCTACTTATTTCCTGTTGTCACAAAAGCCTCAAAGAACCAGCAAGCACTATTGGGCATAGCCCTTGAGGCCAACTGGTGGAACTGGGAGATCCCCAGAAGTGAGAGCAAGTAACACTATATCCTGGGTCCTTGCATTGAACTGCCAGATGCATAATATACCACATACACTCACTCATTTACACACATACACATGCACACACACATACATTTCCCACCCTTTCACTCTGCCACAAGACAAGCATTAATGATAGTGTAACTACTAATCACAAATCCTGAAAAATATACCATTTATAATAAACAACTCTATGTTGCACTGGCACAAATCCTTCCAAAATTCTTATGAAGTCAATCTGAAGTGCATTGAAAAAAACTTTAGAAAAACAGAAAATGTAATATCTGACACAAGTTATTTCTCAGCTAAGTAGTTACCTTGCAAAAATGATTATGTGATTCTTGAGTTGAAGAATTTTTTATGACAGTATGTTGTATAAAAAATATGTACTAAAGCACTATTTAGAGTTCATGTTTCTTTTACTATAGCTATGAATACATTTGGATAGAAGATTTTGGGATTTTTTTTCTTTTTTTTGCTTTTTGGGTCACACCTGGCAATGCTCAGGGGTTACTCCTGGCTCTGCACTCAGGAATTACTCCTGGTGGTGTTCAAGGGACTATATGGGATGCCTGGGATCAAGTCCAGGTCAGCTGCATGCAAGGCAAGTGCCCTACCCCTGGACTATTGATCCAGATCCCAATTTTGGTAAAAACAATTAGGGATTAAAAACAACTCAGGATGCTTTTCAAAAGATAAACTGTCCTTTACAGAGGTTTTTCCATTTATGGGGTCTCCCATTAACTCTTAGGAACCCACTTTAGTTGAAATTTATTTCCTGTCTTTGAAATATTCAGTCCAGCCATGCAATTTGATATTACAAGGCTCTAGCCAGTTATAAGTGCTGTTTGGATTCCAGAGATGTGGGAGCCCCTCAGGACACCCAGAAGGGTCTGGAGATGAGGGGAGATTCATACTTAGGGGATCAATCTTGGGGTTTTGTGAAAGTCAGCTATGTGCTCCAACCATAGGAGCTATCTCCTTTGCCCTGTAAACTCTGGTTTTTGCCTCGATGATGAAGTGTAGAGTATTGTCTTTTGTGTAAAAGAGTAACTCATAAAAATGTACTTTATTATTTTGTTATAAGTATAAATAATACTTATGATCACTTGATCACTTGACATCCCGTTATTCATCAATTTGCTTGAGCGGGCACCAGTAACATTTCCACTTGACCCTATCACGTACCAGAGTAGCCCAATGGCATCTACTTGCTTCAGGAATATGAAGAGCCTCAAACCTTTGGCTCAAGGTCTTGAGGAAGAAGTCTGACAATCTTGAAGGTGGTAGGCCACGTGATCTTTTGACATCCCGTGGGAGCCAATCGGTAATGGCTCTCATTGAGCAGTCGTCTCCAAATTACATTACATGTCCAGGCCTTCTGATTTTTGATGCCTTGGGAAATGAGACAGCATCCCTGATTCTGGAACAGCAACGGAGGTCGAACTTTGGATTCCTTCTCTCACTTGAGTGAGGCATGATATTCCAAGCATAGCTCTTTCGATTCCTCTCTGGGAGACCCGAGTAGCATTCTCATCCTGCTTTCGTAGGTCCCAGGTCTCTGAGGCATATGTTAATGCAGGGAGAACAGTGGAATCAAAGAAATGTCCCCCGGAACCAGAGGTTCTTTGTCCTTTTAGCTATTTCTTCGATGCTTTTGAAGGCATTCCATGCTGCTCTCTTCCTCCTGTGCAGCTCATGTTTTAGGTCTTCATCATGTTGAGTTCTCGACATAGGTACAAATAACTGCTGCATTCAGAGATGTTTGTTCCATTGAGAGCGAATGGGGCCTCTGGAACTAGTTCATTTTTCATGAACATAGTTTTGTTCAGATTCAGATGTAGACCTATCTTTCCACATTCTCTGTCATTTGTGCTGCTTGGCTAATGTTTGGTGTTAATCGAAATATGTTATCAACGAAAAAGAGGAGGTGTAGTTGCTGACCATTTATCTTCACTCCCATTCCTTCCCATTCTAATTGTTGCATGATGTTCTTGAGGGTGCTGAAGAGTTTGGGTGAAATGGTATCACTGCCAAACCCCTCTTTTGACATTGATGATCACTTCCTTGTAGAATGGTGAGATCCTGGTTGTGAGTTCATAATAGAGCTCACGAAGGATCTTGATATATTGGGTATGAACCCCCTGTTTGGCTAGGGCTTCGATGATGACTTCAGTCTCCACAGAATCAAAGGCTTTCTTTAAATCAATGAACGTGAGAGAGAGAGTGGCAACTTGAACTCCCTACAAACCTCAATGAGCTTGGTTACTGTGCTAAATCCTTTTTGTGAGCCAGTTTGCTCGCATGGTTGTCCTTTATCTATGTTCTGCCAATCCTGTTCAGGATAACTCGAATGAACACTTATGATACCATACTTATGATACCATATTTTAAAACTAAATCATGCCATAAAAACAGATAAATGCTTAAAATGTCAACTTAATTTTTTTTCTATTCTGTCTTGCTAAGAGATTATCTGTTTATAAACTTGTGATTAATCTTGCCCAGGTGTGGTGAATATATAAATGTTTCCACTCTTATCACTCTAAGTAATGGTTTAAAGTCCCGTTATGTGCATCAGTCAATTCTTTGTTTCACAAAACAATCAAACAATGGATCGTAGGATAGTATGAGTGTTAAGGTACTTGCCTTATGTGTAATTGACCTGTTTTGATTCCTGGCACTCTCTATGGTTCTCCAACCACCTCTCAGGTGTGGTCCTAACAAATATAAAATTAAATCATAAATTGTTTCAAAGTCTTTAAAGTAGTCAATAAAATTTAATTTTATAAAATTAAATATGTTTAAAAAGTAAACAAAACCTAAGTATATCTACAATATATTGTTTCAAATGAGAATCCCAAAATTGTTTTCAAAGTACTATCAGCTTTTATATGTCTGACCTTGGCAAAATATGCATAACACTTATTAACATTTCTATTTCATTTCAAGATGAATCTTTGAAATTATGAGTTGCTTGTTTTTGTGTCACATACATATGTGCTCAGGGTTTAATCTTTGCTCTGTGTCTAGGGATCAATTCTGATATGCTTGGGACATCAGGGATTGGACCTGGGTCAGTCATAAGCAGACAAATAAGTTACTAGCTATACTATATCCCTGGCCAAATTTTTAACTCAAAAGAGAAATTAAATGCTTGATACACAAGTTCAATGGATAAAAAAATTGCTTACTCTTTTCACTTTTTCCTTAAGCTATTTCAGTTCATTTCTTGTCCACGTTCTTCCAGAAATTAAAAACACTGAAGTGAATAAGTGAAAAGTTCTAGGACTTGGTACAGCATTGAATCTGTACAGAGCTCTAGGGAGTACTACCATTTTGACAATGTTGATTCTCCCCATCCACGAGCAGGGAATATGTTTCCATTTCCCTGTGTCCTCTTTATCTCTTGGAGCAGTGTCTTGTAGTTTTCTTTGTACAGGTCCTTTACACACTTGGGTAAGTTGATTCCTAGGTATTTGATTTTCTGTGGCACAATTGTGAATTGAATTGTTTCCTTAATATCCCTTTCTTCTCTTCCATTATTTGTATATAGGAAAGCCACCGACTTTTGTGTGTTGATTTTGTATCCTGCAACTCTACTATATGTGTCTATTGTTTCCAGGAGTTTTTTGGCAGAGAGTTTAGGGTTCTTTAGGTATAATATCATGTCATCTGCAAATAATGGTAGCTTGACTTCTTCCTTGCCTATCTGGATGCCCTTGATGTCCTTTTTCTTCTCTGATTGCTATGGCAAGTACTTCCAGTACTATATTGAATAAAAGAGGTGAGAGTGGGCAACCTTGTCTTGTCCCTGATCTCAGGGGGAAGGCTTTCAACTTTCCCCATTGAGAAAAAAAAAAAAGTTCTAGGACTTGGGAAGAGGGGAGCTGGGTTTTGGGGTCATATCCAGCTAGAAATTAACAATGGATCTGTCCTTGCAGGAAAACCCCAGGTATCAGCCAAACATAATGCAAGTGCCTTAGTAACAAACCTTATTTCTGCCAAGCAGGTTCTAAAGTCCCAATCGACACCCAAGGATTGTACAAGCTTCAGATCCCTTGAGTAAGTTCACAGGCTGGCCATTTATTCAATGAAATATCATTCCCAAAGACTGGTTCCCAAATCATAAGCCATTGTTTAAGTTGACAAAACCTTTAAGGACAGTAACAAGCACATCAAAATGCAATGGGTGTATTCAGAGTAGTGCCTGCAATATTTCACATAGCCAATCAGTAGGCAAGTTTAAGGATTAACATTTTAACAATTTCCTTGTTTAGTATTGCTATTCTGTTCTTATGTCAACCCCAAATTTGTTGCCCTCTATATATAAAATACCCTATACTGTTTAATTCTATTCTTTCCTGGGTGCAAGTTTGCTGCTCATATGAAAACCTGTTTTTACTCAGAGGACTCTCTAGACATGGATATTTGTTAGGATGATTTCCCCACCGTAGCACTGTACTGTTTCTAAACAGGCTTTTATTTCTCTTAATCTGAAATAAAAGTCTAAGAAAGTATTAGCAGAAGAAATCTAAAAACCTAGATACACATATGAATTTCTTTATAGTCAAGACATTTAAAAGTTAAAAGAAAATATTAGACTTAGAAAAACATTATATGATTTTAGCACTCTTTGTATTCTATCAACGCTGTGCAACTAAAGTCTTATTCTGTTTCTAATACCATAAGATGAGCGATCAGAGATATTGTTGGGTGCCCGATATGTTGTCTATTATCTGTGAAATTATTAGCATATTATTTTTGTCACAAACTAAGTACACAGCACAAACTAAGCACTCAGAAAACACTAGTCATTACAATTGCATGAAATTTCTGAAAACAGTCCTGAAAACTCTGATCAGGTTGTGCTTGACCAGACATTTGACAGATGCTTGCCTTTTCGAAGGTGAATCACTTTTATTAAAACACACTGCGAATGGCATTTTACCCTTCAAGCATGGCATTTTAGAGGTCAGAATAGTGCTTCTCCTGTTAAAAATAATATTAGAAAATGACTCTTACCAAATAATACACACCTGCCATTGTACATATAGAAAATGGAAGTGAATTTTTTCATGTCAAAGATTCAATTCTCTTTTTCCTGTTTTATGATCAAAAACCTCTAAGCACCTTACACTACCAATAAATGGAACAATGTTTCATTGTCATGCTTCGGATTACAAACTGTGGATCATTCTACTTTAAATTATCCCAAAAATTGCTGAAGACATCATTAAATTTTCTTTACCAAAGGGAAACGGAGTATGATTAGAAGTAAAGAAGTACAGAAATAAAGATGTATTTGTTAATATATTACTATTTTCAAATTTAAATGACTGGTTTAGTATAAAAATAACAAAATATAAATATAATAGTGAAAGAAAAAATCTGTTATTTTCTTTTTTTTTTTGCTTTTTGGGTCACACCCAGCGATGCTCAGGGGTTACTACTGGCTCTGCACTCAGGAATTACTCATGGCGGTGCTCGGGGTACCAAATGGGATGCCGGGATCGAACCCGGACGGCATGGGCCGCCAAGTGCAAGGCTAACCGCTGGGCTATGGCTCCATCCCCAAAAATCTGTTATTTTCGAACCCGCAAAATATTTCAATACGAATGTATATTAGAAACAATTATATTTGCTAGCATTTGTATAGCAGAACATATATTCTCATATTAATAGCAACAATAATTTTTTGCTAAGCAATTATATCTCCTATACTATTTCTATATGTAATTATTTTAGATCTGGTAAGTTGTGCAGTGCGATAAATGAACTAAGGGAAGAAAAGTTTTAGCAAAGTATATAGTTTTTTTTGTTTTTAGTGACTTACAATGTTTCTATATGCAAAAGAAACCCAAGATCAGAAGCCACTTATGACAACTTAATAATAGATGAATATTTTATTGGTCACATTAATAAGTAGCACATTTACTGTATGTAGTTCCTTGTCCTCAACCCTATAAATCTAAGAAATAAATAGTTGTTTATTTGTTTATGGAGACATGCTTGGCTTATGCCCAATGGCTTACTCATGGCTCTGCACACAGGGACCATTTCTGTTGGGCTCCTGGGATATCATAGACATCATAAGTGAATCTCAACAGAGAGCACGCAAGACAAGTACCCTATTTGCTCCCCTGTTTATCTAGATCCAAAATGATGGTTCTTGGGCTCAACAGTATATAGCCTATCTCATAAGAAAGAAAACAAATATAATATCGAATTACATTTTACAGATAATATATTATAAAACTTAGACTCTTTAGTTCAATTGGATTTATTATGATTTGTGGCTGAGAATTGAAAGATTTGTTATTACTTCACTAAAAGAATATGGAAGACAAAATTAAGAACTGCTCTGCCATAAAGTACTGGTTGATGTGAGCTAGAACAGAAAGGCAAAGCA
Organism: Cryptotis parvus; assembly: GCA_021461705.1. Classification (NCBI taxonomy): domain Eukaryota; kingdom Metazoa; phylum Chordata; class Mammalia; order Eulipotyphla; family Soricidae; genus Cryptotis; species Cryptotis parvus. The sequence goes on from JAJIBD010026921.1 coordinate 64,840, forward strand.
AAATAAGAGGAGACAATGCATCACACTATTGTTTGAACTTAGACTGAAAAGGGATATATGAAGGAAAATAAGGCTTAACAGAATTAGATCATAGATGCCCTTACTCGATAGCAAGTCATTCTGGGTATTACTTCTTGACATTAGTAATTTTGACATAGGGAGGGCAGATTGTTATACACAGTGTATAGGTAAAAGAGAACACAGTTAAATATTGCAAATATATGCAAAATGGAGCTTGAAAATAACCTTATTAGTGTAGGGCTTAGCAAATATTACTTATAAAAATGCAATTCTTATTTTTTATAAAGTCTCCTTGTCAGAAATGCAAAGATTAGATTTCTATTTAGAATTACTGAATTTTTGCCTGAACGATAGATAGAACCTAAGTCATATGCCTTGTGTGTGGCCAATCATGGTTTATTCCTGGAACTACGTTTGGTTCCTGATTCACTGTCAGGGTTCACCCCTGAGCATAGATCCTGAGCACAGAGTCATCCTGATCAATGTCGCATGTGGCTCAAAAGAATCCCCCTAAGTAATTCCCAGCATTTACCTGAGTTCAAGACTTAATTATATTATGTTTTCCAGTATTTCTAACATAATATAATTACTTTAAGTGAGAATAACATTTAGCAGTATTTTTCTTTTAAGAGAAATATGTAATTGCCACGTTCATTGGGTAGTTTATAGGGCTAATTTGGTTAATTTGTAATAGAGAACACTATTACAATCTAACTTTAAAACTTTTACTCTTGATGTTCATTTTGTATGCATACCCAACTAGGCCGTTCCAAAGAATTTTAAATATAATAAACAGTTATTTTTTACTTCTAGGCTTTTCCATATTTAGACTCTCCCTGAACGATTCAGTTACAACTCCATTTTTCCTACATATTTAAAACTATTCTGATTCCATAATTTATTAAAAGCAGCTGCATTTTTTGTTACCTCTTTTTTAAAAAAGAGGAAATTTTAAAGGTATATATTCTGTTGATGTCACTGGTTAGTTTTGATTTCTCTGGTGAGGTTGGATGCTGAGCAATTACAAAACCCACAAAGAAGGTTGAGTAGAGCACCACAAAGCAGTCTCCAAGAACCACTCATGTGAAATAGCTCCACTTTATTAGGTGGCACAGGGATTTTTAAACAGGGGGAAATACGGTGTGAACTCTGTATTAGCCAATTAGGTAGAGGGATTAAAACAGGTTGTGTGCTTAATCCAAATCAGGTATGTTATGAAAGCAGATAAAACACCTTTGTGCTTTTGTACAGGGTTTCTGCTTAATATATTTAGCTACAATATATATATTTATTTTTATACTCTTATCTTAATGTGCCTATCTTCTCACTAATCATGAGATACTAAAAAGCAAGTATATTGTGTTCTGTCTTAAACAATGACTCAAAAAAGCAAATAGTTATGAATAAATAAATGACATTAACTTAGAAATTAAAAAACAAGTCATCTAACATCCTTATCGAAGGACTTGCTAGTTCATTAAACACAAAACTTATTTACAACGTAACTAGTCCTATGATTGTGACATTCTTTACAGCGTTATTAATTCTCTATGCAACACATTTACAATTCAACTAATCCTATGATTATGAGTTTCTTTATGGTGTCATGAATTCTCTATGCAAGGCAAAAATTTATATCGAGCAGAATTTGGATATTATTTCCATAAATCTCATTAATTAATAACCTAATATACAATAATGTTGGTGAGTACATATTACATGTATCAATTCTTTAAATATATGTATACACACATAATGCATGCTAGGTTGTGTGTTCTTTTAAAAATAAGTTATTTTGATAATAATAGCATTTAATACGTTACTTATGAAAATAATGTATTTTATATTTTAAATACTTATAAAATTAATTATAATTATAATGTACTGTAAATAAAATATGCTAACAATATTTCTTTAATGTGTATTCCTAGATCTGATAATAGTGGTTTAATTACTTGTCTTGCACATAATTGACCCTGAAATGATCTTCAGCACAATAGATAGCGTCACTCAAGCAAATAACTAAGGGTAATCTTTGTGCTCATATGGGTGTACTCTGAACTAAGGAAGAAAAAAAAACTACAAAAATTAAACTTAACTTTTACGTGAGTATTAAAGGAGGAATAACAACATTTACCAAAACTCCTAGAAACTATAGACATTTGTATAGAGAGGCAGGGTAAAAAATTAATACCCAAAAAGTTGGTGGCTTTCCTATATACAAATGATGAAGGAGAAGAAAGGGATATTAAGAAATCGATTTCATTCACAATTGTGGCACAGAAAATCAAATACCTAGGAATCAGCTTAACCAAGTGTATAAAGAACCTGTACAAAGAAAACTACAAGACACTGCTCCATGAAATAAAAGAGAACATGAGGAAATGGAGACACAGTCCCTGCTCATGGATGGGAAAATTAACATTGTCAAAACGTTAATACTCCCTAGAGCTTTGTACAGAATCAATGTGGTCCCTATAAGGATACCTATGACATTCTTCAAAGAAATTGACCAAACACTCCTGAAATTCTAAGATGGGGAGGCATCACCTTTCCCAACTTCAAATTGTATTACAAAGCAGTAGTAATTAAAACAGCATGGTATTGGAATAGAAACAGACCTGTGGACCTATGGAATAGAGTTGAGTATTCTTACACCCACCCTCAAATCAGTTAATCTTTGATAAAGATGCAGAGTCCAAAATGGAGAAAGAAAAGCCTCTTCAACAAGTGGTTCTGGGAAAACTGGACAGCTACATGTAAAAATATGAATTTGGACCTCTGTCTAACACCATGCAAAAAATCAAATCAAAATGAACTAAAGATCTCAATATCATACCTGAATCATAAACTACGTTGAAGATAATATAGGATAAACACTCCACAACATTGAAGCTAAAGACATCTTCAACAGTGAAACACCACTAACGAAGAAACTAGAAGGAAAGGTAAACATATGGGATTACATGAAACTAAAAAGCTTCTGCACCTCAAAAGAAGCAGTTACCACGATACAAAAAGAGTCGATATAATGGAAAAGAATATTCAGCCAATACCCATCTGATAAGGGTTTAATATCCAGGATATATCAGGCACAGGTAGAACTTTACAAGAAGGAAACAGCAAAACCCATCAAAAAATGGAGAGAAGGAATGAACAGAAAACTTCGACAAGGAAGAAATTCAAATGGCCAAAGGCATACAAAAATTTTCATCATCACTAATAATCAGAGATATGCAAATCAAAACAGCAATGACATATCATCTCACACCACAGAGACAGGCACATATCCAAAAGGGTAAGAACAACATGAGCTGGCGTGGATGCGGGAAAAGGGGACTCTCATCCATTGTTGGTGGGAATGTCGACAGGAACAGCCTTTTTGGAAAACAATATGGACATGCCTCCAAAGACTAGACAGTGAGCTCCCATTTGACCAAACCATACCACTCCTGGGGATATACCCTGGGAAGCCAAACACACACAGAGGAAGCACCATCTGCACTTTTATTTTCATAGCAGCACTATTCACAATAGCCAGAATCTGGAAAATAACAGAGTGCTCCAAGAACTGATGACTGGATAAAGAAACTTTGGTACATCTACACAATGGAATACTATGCAGCTGTTAGGAAAAATGAAGTTATGAAATTTGCCTATAAATGGATGGACATGGAGAGGATCATGTTGAGTGAAATTAGTCAGAAGAAAAAAAGACAGATGTAGAATGACTGAATTCATTTGCATGACATAATATTTATATCTATACACACATATATACCATAATATGTATATTATGTATCATAATATGAATATATATATACATATTATGATACCAAAATCCAAGATCAGAATTTCTCTAAATTCTTTATAAAGTTTTGGTAAGATGGCACTTTTAACTGCTAAAATTTAATTTGATTTTAACAATGTAGTATTAAAAATAATTGTCAATTGTAAAAAATAAAACGTGGAAATTATCACAAATGTGTTGGAGTCAGAGGTTAGATAAGACAGAGCAGGGAACAATGTGCTAATAATTGTCGAAAGGGCTCATACCAACCTAGAACTGAGCATTAAATACAGGCACAAAGACACACATGATAACCTCTAAGTGTATGTATTACAATATACAATATGTAAGAGAAGGAAGAGAGAAAGAGAGAGAGAGAGAGATGGAGAAAGAGAGAAAAGAGATAAAGAACCTGCCATATAGGCAGGCTAAGTGAGGAAGGAGGGAATCGAGGACATTGGGAAATGGGTGCTGGAACACTGTGTGACCGAAACACCCAAACCTGAACAACTTTGTAATTGTATATCTTTCAGTAGTATAATAAAATATTAGTTAAAAAATAAAGGAGAAATCACAACATTTAAAGTAACAATATCCGTTGTATTGTGTTATTCCCTCACAATGAGAAACTTCAAGTTTAATTCAATAAACCACCTTTTATTTTTCACACGATTACTAAAGAAAAAATTCTTGAGAATTTAATTTATCTCAAGTAAAGCGATGATTCAATAATAAAAGAAGCACACCTTTTAATTATTAACCGACTTGTTTGTATTCAAAGTATAAGACTTTTTTAAAGATTTCAGGAGCTAAGTCCTTCAATTTTATAGGATACCTTTTCAGATTTCAGGAGCTAAGTCCTTCAATTTTATAGGATACCTTTTCTTAATTCTTTTATCTATACCATATGTTAAAATGAATTTTGCTTCAGAAGCATTAGAGTAATAAGAAATCCAGAATATATTTAAAAGTAAAGATCTGTATAAAAGGAAAAAGGAAGAAGTATTTAGTTTATGTGTTTTTTTTTTTCATATCCCAGAACTTGGGGAATAGAGGAAGTAAATATGAGCTGAAGCTAGGTAAAGCCAGCAAAAAAAAAAAAAAACAATGATTTTTAGAAGTCATTTGGCCTTTGGAACCATTCAACTCTCTGAATGCATATAAAGATAATGTAAAGAAATGGTGAAATTTACCTGAGGATGTTTGTAATATTGGTGATTAGACAAATATGGAATACTGTTCTGTTCATTCTGTTTAGTTTTAGCATTTTTAGAGATGTTATTCACAGAACCAGGCTTGTGAAACATTTTATGTGGTAGGATGACTGGGGTTTACTTGTATGAGCATTTCCTGCTCCCAATTTTGCAATTCACACATGGTAGAGCAGAAGGACTCATCTTGGGCCAGAATAATAGCAGAGCAGGGAAGTCACTTGCCTTGCTAGCGGCTGACAGTTGAATTCCTTGCATCACATACTATCCTTGAGCCCCACCTGCATTTATCCCTGAGTCACACGAGGAAAGATGACTGAAAGTAAAGTCGGAGTACTCAAAAGTGTGCCCTCACCATGCTAAAAGTTCAATGGGTATCACAATGCAAATAGTTGGCCTGCATTCATGTAAAATTCTTAAGATTGACACTGTATAGCATGCTTGTTTATTGAAGCAATTTTGTAAGTAAAACTTACTGAAGATACAAAAAAATAAGTCTTGAATTACTTGACATTCATTTCCTTAGTGCTATGTTGTCAGTAAGGACAATACTTAATAAAATATTTGTAAATAAAGTGAAAGAAAATTAATTTTGTAAATACATTTTATTATACCACCATGAGATAAACAATTACAAAAATATTCATGTTTGGGTTTCAGCCATACAGTGTTCCAGCACCCATCCCTCCACCAGTGCCCATTTCCCACCACCAATGTCCCAGATTCCCTCCCTCCTCCCCTAGCCTGCCTCTATGGCAGTTTCTTTATCTCTTTTCTCTAGTTCTCTTTATCTCTTCCTTCTCTTACATATTGTGGACTGTAATACATATACTTAGAGGTTATCATGTGTAACTTTTTGCCTGTATTTAATGCTAAATGTTATAATAGCACTTTCGACAATTATTGGCACACTGTTCCCTTTATATTTCTTACCTAACCTCTGCTCCCACATGTTAGTGGTAATAATTTCCAACTTTGACAAACCTCCTGATTGATGTTTTGCCTGACCTTGAATGTTGGTATCATAATATGTATATATATATAAATATATATATGTATATGTATATTTATGTCATGCAAATAAATGAAATCATTCTACATCTATCTCCTTCTGGCTAATTTCACTCAACAAGATCCTCTCCATGTCCATCCATTTATACGCAAATTTCATAACTTCATTTTTCCTAACAGTTGCATAATATTCCATTGTGTAGATGTGCCAAAGTTTCTTTTATCCAGTCATCAATTCTTAGGCACCCTGGTTGTTTCCAGATTCTGGCTATTGTGAATAATGCTGCTATGAACATAAAAGTAGGGATGGTGTTTCTGCTGCATGTTTTTTGACTTCCCAGTGTAAATTCTCAGGAGTGGTATGTAAATTCCCAGCCAGGTCAATAGGGAGTTCAATTTCTAGTCTTTGGAGGAATGTCCATATTGTTTTCCAAAAGGGCATACTTGTCGACATTCCCACCAACAATGGATGAGAGTCCCCTTTTCCCGCATCCACGCCAGTATTTGTTGTTCTTGTACATCAGGATATGTGCCAGACTCTGTGGTGAGATGATATCTTATTGTTGTTTTGATTTGCATCTTTCTGATGACTAATGATGGTGAACATTTTTTTCATATGTCTTTTGGCCATACGAACTTCTTGTCGAAGTTTCTGTTCATGTCTTCTCCCCATTTTTGATGGGGTTGGCTGTTTTCTTCTTCTACCAGTGTCCGATATATGCTGGATATTAACCCCTTATCAGATGGGTATTTGGTGACTATTCTTTCCCATTCTTTGGACTCTCTTTGTATATTGTTCATTGTTTATTTTGAGGTGCAGAAGCTTTTTAGCTTCATGTAGTCCCATGTTAATCTTTTGTTTTAGTTGTTTTGTTAATGGTGTTTCTTCTTTGAAGATGTCCTTAGCTTCAATGTTGTAGAGGGTTTTTCCTATATTTTATTCTATGTACTTTAAGGATTAAGGTCTGGTTGAGATCTTTAATCCATTTTGATCTGATTTTTGTGCATGGTGTTAGACATAGGTCCAAGTTCATATTTTTAACATGTAGCTGCCCAGTTTTCCCAGCACCACTTGTTGAAGAGGCTTTCCTTGCTCCACTTCATACTTTTTGCTCCTTTATCAAAGATTAATTGTTAATGTATTTGAGGTTGGTTGTCAGGATACTCACCTCTACTCCATAGGTCCACAAGTCTGTTTTTATTCCAATACTATGCTGTTTTAATTACCACTGCTTTGTAGTAGAGTTTGAAATTTGGAAAGGTGATGACTCCCATCTTCTTTTTCCAGAGGATTGCTTTAGCTATCTGTGGGGGTTTATTATTATATACAATTTTCAGAAGTGTTTGGTCAATTTCTTTGAAAAATGCCATGGGTACCATGTAGGAGTGACATTAAATCTGTATAAAGCTCTAGCTAGTATTATCATTTTGCCCACGTTGATTCTTCTGATCCATGAGCAGGGAATGTGTTTTCACTTCCTTGTGTCCTCTTTTATTTTGGTCGTAGTTTTGTAGTTTTCTTTGTGGAGGTCCTTTATGTTCTTCGACAAACTGATTCCTATGTATTTAATTTTCTGTGGCACAATTGTGAATGGGAACATTTTCTTTAAATATCTTTTTTCTCTTTCATTACTTGCATATAGGAAAGCCACCGACTTTTGGGTTTTGATTTTGTACCCTGATCCTCTACTATAAGTGTCTATTGTTAAGAACTTATGGAAAGAAAAAGAATTTTAATTTTTAAATTTTTCTACTCAGATCTAAAATTATTTTAGGTCCAATCTAAATCTGTTTCCACCAATCAAATTTCCCATCAAAAAGTATAACTCTTTCCAGCCCTTTACCCTATTTTCATACATCAATTCTTATGCCATTGATTACTCCTTTATTTATTACCTAAGTCATTTAATCACTTGACATCCTATTATTCATTGATTTGCTTGAGTAGGCTCCAGTAGCTTTTCCATTTGACGCTATCATGTGCCAGTGTACCCCAATTGCATCTGCTTGCTTCCAGAATGGGAAGAGTCTCAAACCATAGATAGGTTCAGGGTCTTGACAAAAAAGTCTGACCATCTGTAGGTGGGCAGCCATGTGATCTTTTATCATTCAGTGGAATCCAATTGGTAATGGCTCTAGTACAGCAGTCATCTCCAAATCACATTACATGTCCAGCCCATCTGATTATTGACATCTTGGCAAACAAGACAGTAACTGACTCTGGATCGTAGACTAAGTCCAGAACTCTGGATTCCTTCTCTCCCTTGAGTGAGGCATGATATTCCAAGTATAGCTCTTTTGATTCCTCTTTGGGTAGCGTTCTCATCCTGCTTTCATAAGGCCCAGGTCTCTGAGACGTATGTTAATTCAGGGAGAATGGTGGAGTTGAAGAGATGTGCCCGAGCTGGAAGTTCTTTGTCCTTTTGGTTATTTCTTCCTCCTTCTCAGCTCAGCTTTTAGGTTATTCATCATGTTGAGTTCTCAACCTAAACACACATAACTGCTGCATTCAGAGAGGTTTGTTCCATTGAGAGTGAATGGGGCCTCTGGAACTAGTTCATTTTTCATGAAAATAATTTTGTTTAGATTCAGCTTTAGACTTATCTTTCCACATTTTTTGTCGAAGTCAGCCACCATTTGTCCTACTTGGCTAATGTTTGGTGTTATTAGAACAATGTCATTAGCAAAGCGGAGGTGGTGGAGTTGCCGATAGTCTATCTTCACTCCCATTCCTTCCCATTCTATTTGTAGCATGACGCTCTTGAGGGTGGCACTGAAGAGTTTTGGTGAAACTATATAAGACTCTAAGACCAGGCTGATGCCCTCCGACGTCCTGATGGATCCATCACATCTTCCAGAAAGGCAATGGAAAAGATTGTCCATTACATCTACTTGGATCTCTTTGATAGCCACTCCACCTGCCCACATACCAAATTCCAAGAAGATGAATATGTTGTTCCCAACTTTCTCCCTTCTGAACTCTGACATGCTATTTCATTGGTAAAAAAAGCAAACAACTCCTGGCCCATACAAAGTCAGACCTGACACCTGAAAAATCTCCCATCAGTACTCATAAATACACTGGCTAAACTCTTCACATACTCCCTGTCTGAATGAAAGGTGCCCTCCCTATGGAAAAACTAGCAGGACAGTTCTACTGTTCAAAAACGGGAGACATTCTGCCTGTTGTCCGTCTTCTACAAGCTGTTCACTCAAGTCACCCTGAACAGGATTGGCAGAACATAGATGATGGACAACCTTTTGAGCAAGCTGGCTTCCGTTAAGGATTCAGCACAATCGACCATATCCACATGGTAACCAAGTTCATTGAGGTTTTTAGGGAGTACAAATGCCGCTCTGTTTCACTTTCATTGAATTAAAGAAAACCTTTGATTCTGTGGAGACCAAACAGTCATCAAAGCCCTGGCCATATAAGGCATTCATACCCAATACATCAAGATCCTTCGTCAGCTGTATTATGGATTCACCACCAGGATCTCTCCATTCTACACGGTGTCATCATTCTACAAGGAGACATCATTGATGTCAAAAGACGGGTTAGGCAGGGTGATACCATCGCTAAGTACATTTATATTAAATCAGCAAGAATAACTAGAGAATACATAATTAAACACCTTCTAACTTCAATTTTCAAGCAAAATATGTCTCCTTTTCTAGTAAAGAATAAAAATAATTCATATATTGTACTTGAATTGCTTTTCACTTACTGGGCCATGGGCACATGCTAAAAATTTTTAAATGCCGCTTTTTTTAATTTTATCTTTTTGCCAGAAAAAGACTGGGTCCCCTGGGATGAACCCAGAGCCACCGCAGAGCCGGCAATCTACCCATGGTGTACTAAATATGCCAAAAACAGTAACAATAATGGACCTCATTCTCAATGAATGGAGACGTTACTGATGCCTGCTTACATTTTTTTTCACTAAATAGGTCATTAAATTTATGCCATGAAAAATGTGTTATACGTTTTAAATTCATTGTTATTTTTTAAATATAAGTCTGAGACCAATAATCTCCATTATTCTTACATTCATTTTATCAAGCTTTAGAACACATATTACTTTTATTTTTTAATAATGTTTATATTAAATTCATTACAAGTGATTTTGTTACCTCTTCAAGTGCTTCACAATATTTTATTTATTTATTTATTTATTTATTTATTTATTTATTTTTTGCTTTTTTGGGTCACACGTGGTGATGCTCAGGGTTTTTCCTGGCTCTACAGTCAGGAATTACTCCTGGCGGTGCTCAGGGAACCAGATGAGATGCCAGGGGCTTGGACCGGCTGCGTGCAAGGCAAACACCCTACCCGCTGGACTATTGCCCCGACCCCAAATAATATTTTAATATAGATTGTTCATTCTTTCTAAATAAAAATTCTAATAGCATTTCCAAATATATTCAAGCAATAACAGTACAGCTTAGTTTGCATAGGTATTATACATTGAATGAGGCAATTTAAAAATGTGTTTGTAGAAAACATAGCAAAAGCCTTCCATGACGTTGAAGCTAAAGGCATACTCAAAGATGAAACACCACAGCAAAGCAATTGGAAGCAAAGATAAGCATATGTGACTACATGAAACTAAAAAGCTTCTGGGGCCGTAGTGATAGCACGTGGGGGAGGGGTTTACTTTGTATGCGGCTGACGCTGGTCGATCTCCGGCATCCCATATGGTTCCCGAGCACTATCAGGAGTAATTACTGAGTGTAGAGCCAGGAGTAACTCCTGAGCATTGCAAGGTGTGATGCAAAAAAGTAAAAAAATAAATAAATAAAGCAGCTTGTTTAAAAAGAAAAAAAAAGCTTCTGTACCTCTAAAGAAACAGCGAACAAGATACAAAGACAGTCCACAGAGTAGGAAACAATAGTCACCCAATACCCATCTGATAAGGGGTTAATATCCAGGCAATGTCAAGCATTGGTAGAATTTTGCAAGAAGAAAACAGTCAATCCCACCAAAAAATGGGGAGAAGAAATTAACAGAAACTTTGACAAAGAAGAAATTCAAATGACCAAGAAGCATATGAAAAAATGCTCATTATCACTAATTGTCAGGAAGATGTAAATCAAAACAACAGTGAGATATCACCTCACAGCACAGAGACTGGCACATATTCAAAAGAGCAAGAACAACCGCTGCTCACGTGGAAAGGGACTCTCATCCATTTTTGGTAGCAATGTTGACTGGTCCAGCCCTTTTGGAAAACAATATGGACATTCCTCCAAAAACTAGAAATTGAGGTCCCATTTGATCCAGTCATACCACTCCTGGGGATATACCCTGGGAAGCCAAACACACACAGCAGAAACCCCATCTGCACTTTTATTTTCACAGCAGCATTACTCACAATAGCCAGAATCTGGAAACAACCAGAGTGCCCGAGAATAGATGACTGGATAAAGATACTTTGGTACATCTACACAATGGAATACTGTGCAGCTGTTAGGAAAAACAATGTTATGAAATTTGTCTATAAATGGATGGACATGGAGAGAATCATTCTTGTGAAATATGCCAGAAGGAAAAGAACAGATATAGAATGACTGCATTTATTTGCATGATATAAAAAATTACATATATAGTATATGTAATTTACCAATATCCAATGCCATGCAAAACTAGATTAGAAGGTCTTGTCAACAGGTGGAATAAAGCGCAAGTGTGTGGGAGTCAGACGGTAGGTAAGACAGAGAAGGCAACAGTGTGCTAATAGTAATTAAAATTATTATAAGTCTATAACTGAGCATTGAATATAGGCAAATGTAAATACATGTTAACTTCTAAATGTATCTATTGAAAGCCACAATGTGTAGAGAAGGAAGAGAGAGATAGAGAGAGTGAGAGAGAGGGAGAAGAAGAAAGAAAAGAGATTAAAAAAAAACATGCCATAGAGGCAGGTTAGGGGAGGGAGGAGGGAATTGTGAACATTGGTGGTGGAAAATGGGCACTCATGGAGGGATGTGTGCCAAAACACTGCTAAGACTGAAAACCAAACATGAACATCTTTGTAAATATATATCTCACAGTGGTATAATAAAATATTACCCAAAATATCCATTTGTAAA